>CANYBF010635728.1:0-104901 GCA_948192965.1 Dalechampia spathulata
TTGTTATTTGGATTTCTTATACGAGCATTAGCAGGTTAGCTTCCCTTGTGGTATAGTCGTTGTTTGCCTGAGACGGGCGGGCGACGGTTATGCTACGGGAGCTTGTCGCATCCTCTTGAGGTTGGGGTCGGGGGTGTGACACATGACATAATTCTACTCATAGTATATTAAAAGAAGGAATAGGATATAGAAAAATACAAATCTACTATTTCCTTCAATTTTTATTAAAATTATTTTTTGTAATCTAATTATATATAAAAATTAATTTTTATTTAAAAGAATTCTATTTAAAGTCAATGACAAAAATTAATTTTTATCTATCCCAAATAAATCTGAAAAACTAATTAATAATGATATTAATTTATAAAATTAATGTTTATTTAATTTTATACAAAATACACAAAATTTTAAAATGTAAAATTAATTTTTTGATCTAATTCCATGTAAAATAAAATCAATTATTATTTTTAATTATATCGTATTATATTAAAAGAGAGGAAGAGGCATATAGGAAAATACAATTCTAACTCCATTCAATTTTTGTTAAAATTATTTTTTGTAATCTAATTGTATATAAAAATTAATTTTTATTTAAAAGAATCCTATTTAAAGTAAAACATAAAAAATTAATTTTTATCTGTCCAAAATAAATTTAAAAAACTAATTTAACAATAATATTAATTTATAAAAATTAATGTTTATCAAATTTTATACAAAATACCATAATTTTGAAATGTAAAATTAATTTTTTATCTAATGTCCTCTTATCTTCTTCTCTGCACTTGTTCAAAAGAAAAAAAGCTTTACCTCTTCTGCCATTTCTGGATTGTTCGTTTCTTCTTTGTTCATTCAATGAACGTGGATCGTATTATTATAATACGCAAACCTACAAGGACATGTCAACAAGGAAAAGGGCTTGTCATGTGATCCAAATTATTTATACTCAAACGGTTGATATTTTTATTCATGGAATCATTGCTGGCAATACAATCCAACGAAATAATAGACAAAAAAATTCATGGGATAATTCTGGTTTACCAAATCGAAAACAATATGATCAATGGATATCAAAAACGACAACAATGGAGTACTACATCAATTTTTAATGTTATCTTATGGTTAGTATTGATTAATCAATAGAACCCGACTTTCTAATCAATAAAAGATGTTTTAGTATGAAAGCTTTTCTATAAAAGAAGGGTTAAGAGTTGTCCAGAAGTGCAAAACTAATTCCAGAAATGACAGAAGAAGTGAAGCTACTTGGAACATGGGTAAGTCCATTTAGTGGCAGAGTAGAACTAGCACTTAAGCTAAAAGGGATACAGTATCAATACATAGAAGAATACCTCCCAAACAAGAGTCCTTTACTTCTTAGTTCCAACCCCGTTCATAAAAAAATTCCTGTTCTGATACACAACGGAAAACCAGTTTCAGAATCACTTGTCATTCTTGAGTACATCGAAGAAACCTGGAAGAATAATCCCATCTTACCACAACACCCTTATGATCGAGCCCTTGCACGTTTCTGGGCTAAATTTGTAGAAGATAAGGTATGTCTATTCTGGTGTCTTCTTGTTTTTTCATTTCTTCCGAGTAAACTAATTGACAAAATCCGTTGCTGATCATATTTAGTCTCGGACAAAAGCTTGTTGGTAGAGTGATGATGGGTAAATATTCTGTGACGGATTTAGTGATGGAAACAATGGTCTATCACTGTTCATTGCCAAATACAGATATACAATATTTTCTTTTAGCCATGGAAATGTAACAACGGGAAGTATTTGTGGCGCATTTTGTAATATCAGTATGGTTGATTTGGTTTCAACCGAATATTCTGAAACAAGCCTTTAAGGTACTATAAACTTATTGTCTCTCAAAATTTCATTCTTATGCAGATCTTGCAAACAGTAAGGAAATATAGAGCAGCGAAAGAGGAGGGGGAGGAGAAAAAACTGATAATCGAAGAACTTGAAGATTACATCAAGATTCTGGAGAATGAGTTGAAGGACAAGGAATTTTTTGGAGGTGAAAGCATCGGATACGTAGATATTGCAACATTTTGCGTAATCTATGGGTTCCGAGTCCGTCAGGAAGCATTGCAGGCCGACTTCATCTCCAGTAAGAAATTCCCGGTTATATGCAAATATATGGAAAGGCTTCAGGAAATTGATGTGGTGAAGGAATGCCTGCCTCCAAAACAGAAGCACTTAGCTTATTTCAAAGCTCTTTCCGATTCTGTTAAATCCAAGTAAAGGGCATTATGATTAATTCCTAGAAGGATCTTCAATAAATTAATGTACCCTTTTTCATTTAGCGTGTATCAAAGTTGGTCAGAATTTGAAGTTGCTGGAAAAGGAGATAGAAGGGAAGCAATTCTTCGGAGGTGAAAGCATTGGATACCTATTTAATTTTTAGTTGTTCTTCGTTCATTCGATCAATGTGGGCCGTATTATTATAATAGGCAAACCTACAGGAAAAGTCGAGGAGGAAAAGGACTTGTCATATCACCCAAATTATTTATTCTCGACAAGTTGATATTTTTATTTATGGGAATCATTACCTGCAATAAAATAGATTAAGACATTGTTTGGTTTGAACACGAACATAAAAAAATACAAATTCATGAGGTCATCAATGACATATGATAGTTGAACATTCTCAATTCCGGACCAAATAAACTTTGATTTTTGATATTATCTTCAACTGTATGAATCAAACCGACTTGCTAATCAAGAAAAGAAGTTTTACCATGAAAATTTTGCTATAAAAGAAGGATTAAGAGTTGCTCAAAGGTGCAAAGCTAATTTCAGAAATGGCAGAAGAGGTGAAGCTACTTGGGGCATGGGCAAGTCCATTTAGTCTCAGAGTAGAACTAGCACTTAAGCTGAAAGGGGTCCAATATCAATACATAGAAGAAGACCTCTCAAACAAGAGTTCTTTACTTCTGACTTCCAACCCAGTTCATCAAAAAATTCCTGTTCTCATACACAATGGAAAACCAATTCCAGAATCCCTTGTCATTCTTGAGTACATTGAAGAAACCTGGAAGAATAATCCCATCTTACCACAACACCCTTATGATCGAGCCCTTGCACATTTCTGGGCTAAATTTGTAGATGATAAGGTATGTATGTTCTTGTCTCTTCATTTTCTAAATTTCTTCCAATTTAAACTACTTGGCAAAGTCAGTTGCTGATCGTATTTAGCAACGTACAAAAAGTTATAGGAAGAGTGGTATTTTAACAGACTAAACCATGGAAAACAATAGGCTGTCGCTGTTCATTGATAAGCACAGACAAACAATATCTTCTTTTAGCCATCGTAATTTAACAACAGAAAGTATTTGTTGCGTATTTCATAATATCAGTATGGTCGATTTGGTTTCAACCGAATATCCTGAAACAAGCCTTTAAGGTATAATAGAATTGTTGTGGCTCAAAATTTCATCCTTATGCAGATCTTGCAAATAGCGGGGAAATTTATAAAAGCGAAAGAGGAGGAGGAGAAAAAACTGATAATAGAAGAACTTGAAGAGCATATTAAGATTCTGGAGAATGAGTTGAATGACAAGGAATTTTTTGGAGGTGAAAGTATTGGATTTGGAGATATTGCAACATTTTTCATGATCTATTGGTTCCAAGTCCGGCAGGAAGTATTGCAGGTTGACTTCATCTCCAGTGAGAAATTCCCAGTTATATGCAAATATATGGAAAGGCTTCAGGAAATTGATGTGGTGAAGGAATGCCTGCCTCCAAAACAGAAGCATTTAGCTTATATCAAAGCTCTTTTTGATTCTGTTAAATCCAAATAAAGGGCATTATGATTAATTATTCCTTGAAGGATCTTCAATAAATTAATGTACCCTTTTCCATGTATGTTTCATTTTTCTGTATAATCTACCTAAAATTATCACGATTTTCATTTCGATATTTGATTTTCAAATTTGATCATTTTGGCATTTCAGTTTACTTAAAAAATAATATGTACAATGCTATGCTAATGTAAACATATTCTATATTATATTATAAGTTTTCATTACTTTGCCTTGTATTTATCATGATATTTCAATATTTGCTACTCAAGTTTTAACTTTTATAGCATAACATAATTTTTAATTTTCCCTTGTTGATAATTAAATATATATATATATATATATTATATTTATATAACTATGAAATATGTAAATTAGATTTTTATAGTTATTGAATCTCATGAGCCAAATTTTAAAATTTATAACATTAAAATATTCATTAATAAAAAAATAAAAAATTCAGTAAACTAAATGAAAATGTTTGATGAAGATATAGATAGATAAAAATTGATAAGAAAGGATAAGTTTAAGGGTTTATTTGGTAAAGCTATACACAAGAAGAACTAATAGTTGCTAACTGATGGTTGTTATTGTTAATTGATAATTATTAATTGATAGTTAATTAATTAAAACGTTTGATAAATTTATATGTAGTTGGTATTTTAAATATATGTAAAATGATAATTGAGAGTATATTTCATATTTATTCGATTAAAAGTTTATGATGTTATTAATAAATTAAAATTAATTAATATAATAGGATTAAATAATAATTTGATTTTATTAATTATGTAATAAGGTTAAATAGTTGTTTAGATGATAAAAATAAATGTTGATAGAATTTTTAAAAGAAAAATAAATGTGTAGCTAATATAATTAAAATAATAATAATAATAATAATGGTATTTATATAAATTTTTACATGCTATTTTTAAAAATATTTTAAGATGTTTATATATTTTATTTTAAATAATTTGAGGTACTGAAATGATAAATATGAAAGTTGAGGTGTCAAAATAAAAAAAAATTGTAATATATGTCATATTTAAAATAAATATGAAAATTGAGATGTAAAAATAAAAAATTATGGTAAATATGAAAATTGAGGAGGTCACATTAAACCTTAATTATTATGATGTAAATACTGATCAATGGAATTTCCTATAAGACATTGAAGATGAAAATGACATAACCTTGGATCTGGAGCCTAATGTCAAACTTGATTTCATTTTATAAGAACATTTAGATTGAGGTTTATTTGAATAATTCGGCAGCATCTTATACACATTGATGAATGCATAAACAAAACTGTTGCCATTGAACTTTCTGGCTGATAATTCCAGGTAGTAAGCAATGCCAGGAGTTTCAGAATGTTACCTGGAAGAATTATTAACAAATATATCATTGTCAGGAAATTGTGTATAAAAGAGCACAAGGGCAATCGCCACAATCTCAGAACAGAGCCTGGAGCAAGTTGAGAGTCCTCAGTTATTCTGAAATGGAAGAAGAAGTTAAGCTGATTGGCATGTGGGCTAGTCCTTTCAACTGCAGAGTAAAACTTGCCCTGAAACTGAAAGGAATTCATTATGAGTATATTGAGGAAGACATCTTCAACAAGAGTCCTTTGCTCCTCAAGTATAACCCAGTTCATAAGAAAATTCCTGTGCTTGTGCACAATGGAAAACCAACTTCAGAATCACTTGTCATTCTTGAATACATCGATGAGACCTGGAAAAACAATCCCATCATGCCTTCTGACACTTACGACACCGCTGTAGCCCGTTTCTGGGCTAAATTCGTTGATGAAAAGGTAAATCAATCTCTTCCTTGCACTCCTCTTCGCTTAGGAAAATACCAACTAATCCTTATGATCTTGTACAGATACTGGAAATGGGCGCCAAGTCAAGCAGGGAGAAAGGGGAGGAGAAAGAGCAATTCAGGGAAGAAATTCGTCAGAATTTGAATCTGCTTGAAAAGGAGTTAGAAGGGAATCAATTCTTTGGAGGTGAAAGTATTGGATACCTGGACATTGTGGCATTTCCTATAGTCTATTGGTTCCAATTTGCTAATGAAGCTGTTCAAAGGGAATTGATCACTGAAGATAAATTTCCAGGATTGCATGAATGGATGGAGAAGATGGGTGCTACAGATATGGTGAAGGAATCCCTCCCTCCTAGAGATAAACATCTTGCCTTTCTTCAAGCTCTATTTGAAGCTCGAAAAGCTTAATATATCTATATATATATATATATATATATTTAGTTTCTTTTGCTAGATTATTAGACAGATCTGATCCATTATGTTATATCTATTTTATTGATCAAATAAATATGAAATCATATGATAAATTAAATATGTTAATTTTTGAATGAAAAACTTGGAATTGCATGATTGAAATTGGGGTCTTCTGATTATGGAGTTTAAGATTGATATGCAGTATCAATACATAGAAGAAGACCTCAACAAGAGTCCTCTGTTTCTCAAGTATAAGCAGTAGAAAACAGAGTAGTCCTCTGACAAGGCTGGTTCCAATTTGCTATAAGCAAATACCCACATAATCATTTTGTCATCATGGTGATCTACAAGACATGAATGCCATAAATGAGGGTTTTAGTTGACATTGGAACACAAAGCTACTACCTACTAGTCTGGTCAACCAGAACTGTGATTTCTACATAGTAAAAGCCCGGGATGCTTATGCACATGTCAAACAACGTCGCTCCTAACAAAGGGGATGACTGACTGAACTGAATTGTGTCGTTTTCAGGCAAAGGTCAATCAAAGAAAAGGAATCATCTCTCCTTGAATTTTGCCACGTATGTATTTTTGAAGAAAAGGAAATTATTCTGTTTTCGTCAACAGGAAAATTATAGTATATGGATGGATGCTAAACATGATGTTAAGCCAAGCAATAACTTCAAAATATATGTGGATTGGGTTGATCATAAGTGGACCACTAATCTCCATTCTCAATGGGTCTATTGGGTCTAGTAGTCAAGAATTACAGCCGAATTTCAACAATATCAAATATTTTTAATATAAATATAAGAAAAAGTTATTGTACTTTACAAAATAAAATGATTATTCTTACATCAGTAGTTGCATGCGATGCTACTACTAACATTTTCTCCTCCTTATAATACCATATTATTGTATATTTATAACGATGAATAATTTATATAATAAAAGATAGTTCTTTTCTTTAATATCGTAAAAATAATTTCGGGTTTTATTTATTATCATCATTGTTTTTATTAACAGAATGTCAAAAATGGTAGGAGTTCGGGTTTTTTTGTGGGGGTGGAATGACTATCTATGCAGGCCCAGCACTGACCCCTTGATGCTTGTCAAAAGTTGCCAACTTGCCTTTTTCTCACCTAAACTTCTACTTGCATCCATCAACCACACCTTCTCCTTCACGTCAATAATATATACATATATATATATATATACACCAGAGTTTTATTTAAGATGAAAAAACCTTTTAAAATAAAAGAAAAATGAAATGGGTTTCATGTAAATAGAAAAATGCTATAACAAGAAAAGGGAGAAGGCAAGTCCTTCTATTTGTGATTCCTTTCGATATTCATCTGCAACTAACACTGAATTCAGTAACCTAATTCCTCCAACCAACTTGACAACGTTATAAAATATTAACCTCACTCTCTTACCACCTAATCTACAATTAATATGTTTGTTGACTAATTACAGACTTTAAAGGTCAAAATGCTGACAAAATATCAGACAAACTCCCACATCAATCCAACTGTTCCATTTACCTCTTTGTTCTTCTATGCTTTCTCCTCTCTCCTCTGTTTTTAACTAAGATGTGCATTACACTCCCCCCCACAAACGTTAAAATAAACTACTTACACCTCATGAAAGTAATAGTCCCAACCCCTAACCGTTGATTAAAATATTAATCCAAGTATGTTATTTATTTGAATGAAGATGTAAAATAATAACTTATTGATAATATAATTAATAAAAGTAAATATAATAGAATTTTTAATATAAATTATTAGTATATATTTTATATTGAATTTAATTAATTATGCAAAATAATTATTTGTAATATTTAATTAATAATTTTTGTTTTATTTTATTTTATATAATTATAATAAAATTTAGTATTTTATTTGAAGTAAAAATTTTTACATACTCAAGTAATTTAGGTAAAAGTAGTGTTTATATTAAAATAAAGTTATTTTTTATTAATTTATATATATATATATATATATATGTATATTTAACTAAATTAGATAAAATTAATGTTTATTTCAAAATAAAAACTTCTTAATATTTATAAAGGAGAGATAATTTCATATTTTTATTTAAAATTGATAATTCATTATTTTTGTTTAGTTTTCAGGATTAATATAAATATGGTATATTCATTTGATTAAATTACTTAGGGGTGTAAACGAGTCGAGCTTTACCTAGCTCAAGCTTGACTCGTTTATAATCGAGTCGAGCTCGAGCCAAGCTTTCCAAAATTTTTGATGTATTGCGAGCTTAAACGAGCCTAATCAAGCCTTAAACGAGCCTAATAAATATAAATTTTAATTTATATTTTTTTTATTTAAAAAATAAAAATTTATTAATAAAAGTATTATATTTCATAAATATTTATAATTTTATATTGATAATTAAATTAAAAAATAATTTTATATATTTTTATGATTATAAATTTATAAATTATATATCTAAAATTAAATGTTTTCACATAAATTAATGAGTTAGCTCATAAGCTTCTTATCAAACCAGTTCAAGAGTTTAAATGATTCGAGTATTATCTAGCTTGAACTCAGCTCATTTATTAAACGAGCTTGAACAAGCTTTTATCGAATCAAATTCCAAGTAACTCATGAACGACTCGGCTCGTTTACCGCCCCTGAATTCTATAAACGAGATTTAGATAAATATTTTAAATCTAGTACAGTGCTAAAATTGGTACATATATTAAGAAAAATACAAACAAAAACAGCTGCAGCATCCAACAAATTGGTAGATGGCACTTTGTTGGATAGCTTACATGAAGCCAGTATATAAAGCCCAACTTAAAAAACCAGTTAGATTAGACTTTGCACATCAAACTTTAAACACCCACCTTCCTATTCCTGTCAATCTTTCTTTGATTTACGGAACCTTGCCAAGATTGATCTTTTTCTTGCCCTTTTTCCCTTTTTCCGGTCGTCATACCCCAGGCTTAAACACCCTTTTGACCGATTCTCCGTTCTGAGTTTAAGGCCAAGGAAGACGAAGAAGCAGCACTCGATTTCATTGATGATGGCAGTTGACCTGTTCAGCAGAGATTCATTACTGCTCCCTTCTAAGGATTTCAATGATGATAACCACCATAATACTAATATTCTGTCAGCCAAGACCAACAGACCTATCAACCAAACTTGGTCTTCTGGCTTTAGCAACTCCTCTGATTTTGGTTCTGCTTTTAGCTCTCCCGTTGAGTCGGAACTTGGTTCTACCGAGTCGGACAGTGACCAAGAAGACGATTACATTGCTGAGTTGACTCGTCAAATGGCTCACTACATGCTTCAAGAGGATGAAGATAGACTTGAAAATAAGGTATTATTATTCTACCATTACGATGGCTACTACACTCTCTTCCTCTGTTATTTCACACAGGTTTTCTTTTATTTTGGCAAGATTATATGTGAATTGCTTGCTTTTTCAGGCGTGGAGCACAGAAGAGGTACCCAAAAAAGGAAAGTTTGAGAATTTGAAGAAAAATGAAGAGATGCTTGGATATAACAATGGAGAAAGATTTCTAGCCACCTGTCTTGAACCCACTTCAGTTGCTTCATCTATAAACAAACCAAGAAAATCAAATCTTGAGTTTCACTCTAAACAAGCTCTAATCGATTACCAAATCAGAGCTATTCAAGTAAGCACCTTTCTTGGTATTTTTATGCATGGATTACTCGATTCGTTTAATTGTATGCTAATCCTAGTCGATTACTCTCTACAGTTAAATAAACTTAAACAAGGGCAGATTATGAAGCAACAACAAGATTACTTATCCTGGAATGAGCAGGGAGATGGGTGCAACCAATCTGATCTTAATAAACAAAAGGTTAAGCAGTTTTATCAAAGCAAAGGGAGAGCTTGCAGTGGGTTTGGGAATGGACAGAAACTTTCATGGGCTAACCACAACCATCATCAGCAACAGAAACAGAGAACCGGTTCAGAGATGACAGCGGTTTTTCTTGGTGAACCCGGTCCAAGAAGTGGATCATCATGTGGGACTGGAGTCTTCTTGCCTAGAGGAATAACTAACACTTGTGAGTCTCGCAAGAAACCAGGTAAAAAATAAAAAAAAAAATCTCCAAAAGAAATTTACTTTTTGTGATTCTTCCTCATCTTAGCCTTTTCCTTTTACTTAGAAAAAAGCTTTGATTAGATTTTTAAAGAAATCTAACAATTCCTGTTTATATTATCATATATTTGATCTCGATCATTCATTTTTTAATACGAGCACCATATATATAAAACATTTGTTTAAAATCATGGGTATTTTTAATTGATTTTTAAAAATTTTTATAAATTTTTAATTGTTGGTATAGGTGTAGAAATGGTTGGTTTCTAGAGTGGTGATGACTCTTCTATCACGTTTATATGTATGTGTGTATGTATAGATTAGGTTGGGGATTTTTTTTGATGGCTTTGAAAGTGACATTGTGGAATCTAATGTGGTTGAATGTGCAAAGATTCCTTCTAAGCTTAGCCACTTTTCCACTTTGTCCATGGCCAATGTGATATGGGATCATCCTTTAATATGGACCACTACTGATCTGGGCCTCAAATTAATTAATTAATTATTGTTTTTCCAACTATTAACTTTATTTAACTGACCAAATTAACAATACCCTCAAGTTAATTCATTAATTAATTGTGATTAAGTTGGTGGTTTTGTTTTGTTCCTATACAGGTTGCTCCACTGTTCTTATTCCAGCCAGAGTGGTTCAAGCCCTTAAACTTCAGTTTGACAAAATGGGTATTGACTCAAGATCCAACGGTGCTACTTTCCCCATCCAACTTCATCATCATCATCATGGTATCTCATTAACGGAGGATGTGAGATATGAGCTCGAAATCAACAGGAACAAGAACCAGTCAAAAACAGTGAAGAATCAAGAAGTGGGTCTTCCTCAAGAATGGACATATTGACCCTTAACACAACCACACATGCATGGCTTGTGCTACACTTCTAATCTTCACCATCTCCATAATAATAATAATAATAATAATAACAATATTTGGATCTTTCTTTCCATTTCCAGACAGAATAAAGAAAGGGGGTAAAAGAACTGACAACAGGTCGGGGGGGAATTAATTATAGGGAAACTTCATAGAAATTTAACTAGACGAAGCCTAAAATAGATTTCGTTTCTTCTTTTGTAGTTTTCTATGTAAAATCTATAAGATGAAGCATGGGAAAAACATAATAAACTTGTCTTGTAATGAGACACTTATGCTTCTGTTCCTCTGCTTTACTGCCTGCCTGCCTGCCTGCCTGCCTGCTACTACTACTTGTTTCCATCCTAAATACAAGTTGTTATCTTATCCATAAAAATTACTCTATAAAATTAAGTTGATACTCATTAATATTATATGTTTGACTTATTATTATTTACAATTTAATTTCTTTAACATAAAATAATAAAAATAATGGTAAATGCAATAAATAAATATATTGTTATGAATATCTAATGCATCTTATTACCATATATTTTTTATGTTAAATTTTATTAACTACATGTTATTTATGTTTTATATATCTTTTAATATTTAATTTAAACAAAATGTAGGTTTTTTCCTATATATATATTTTTTTTATTTGAATTTAAATGATCGAGATTTAATTATGATTATATTATCTTTTAAATTATAATTATAATTATTTAATTTAAATGTAATTATTATGATTTTTTTAACATGTTCACCATATATAACAAAATCTACTTGAGATAAGTGTTGTTATTATTTTTGTTTTTATCCTTAACTAGATATAGAACTCAGTCAAAATATAAGGAGATAATTTATATTTATAATTAATTTTAATTTAAGAGTTTTAATTAAAATTAAATATAAATATTAATTTTTTATTATATATTTCAATTTAAGAATTTTGTTTAAAATTAAATATTAAAATTAATTATTTTTATCAAATAGTTTAATATATTTAAATTAATTTTTATTATTATTTAATAATATTTAATTTTTTCTTATAATAAATACTAGAATAAGACTAAAGTTGTTTATATAAAAATAATTATTTATTAAACTTATTATATGAAAAATAATTAGTTTAATTTCTAATCACTTAATTATTTTTTTAATTATATATCTTATTCATAATAATAATAATAATATTATTATTATTATTATTAAGATAATAAACACTTTAGTATACTTGTTATTTGCATATATACAAAATAAGTTGAAGATATTTAAAATAAAATCTTAAAGCTAACTTTTTTTAATTAATTTTAATAGATAAACATTTATTAATTTTTATGGATAATTTTTTTATCAAAAAATAATAATATTAAAATTATTGTATATTATAATTTATTTTTAAGTATATCTAAAATTTTTAAAATTAATATAAATAAATAATAAAGAATCATTCACATAACATATTTCAATTAAAATTTTAGTACTATTAATTAATTAACTTTGAATATATGATTATTTAAGAATTCTACTTAAAATTAAATATAAATACTAATAATTTTTATAATTTAATAGTTTGATTTGTTATATTAATTTATATTATTTAAATTAAGAATTCTACTCAAAATCAAATATAAATATTAATTATTTTTATTATCTAATAATTACAGAAATATCATATATTATTAATATTTGATTTAATCTTTTCAAATTCGCATTATAAAAGTAGATTAATAAAACATAATTTTCTTGAACTTTTGATTAAATGAGTATAATACTTGCTAATGTAAATAATATATTTCATATAAATATCAATAATTTTCTATTTAATCTTTATTATTAAAAGTGTGAAAAAAAATTAAACCATGGTGTCAATTTTAAATAGCATTATTATTGATTTTAATTGTTTTTAATAAGCTATAATTTTAAGAAATAAATGGAGAAGCAAAATAAAAGAAAAGAAAAAATATTATATAATATTCATAAGATCAATTTTGAATTATAAATATTAAAATTCATTTATAATCTAATCTTTTTTTATTATGCGATATTAATAAAAAATATCAAAAAACTTTATATATTTTTTTAAAATTTTATTTTAGCCATCATAAATATAGTATATATTATAGGTTGAAAATTCAATGTATCTCGAGCATGTTAATTAAGGAAAATAATAGATTTAAAATCGATTAAAATATGATTTAAAATTTTAATTATATTAAAGATATAAATCTGAAATTGATCTAAATTTAACATGATTAATTTATAAGTAATGTGACTAGTATATTTTAATATAAAATTAATATAATATGAAATAACATAATTAATTATAAAATTAAAATTAAATAAATCTTATATAATAAAATTTAACTTATAAATCATATTAACAAATCTAATTTTTATTTTATCAATAATGAATTCACACGAATATAATATAAATATAATTAATTTTATATTATCATATTAATATGTTATATTAAAAAAGATCATCCTAATATGTATATATATATATATATATATATATATATATATAGATTTTAATTTAAGATGGCTGAGTTAATTATGGAGGCCAAGTAACATGCTGCTTCTTTAATTGGGATGAGATTCATGCTTCTTTTTTAATTACGTAATTGATTATAACATTCAATTCCTGCATGTCATTCAAAGCCTATTTAATGGACTAATTAATTAAGCCAAGAGAGTTCTACCCAAGTAGATTGCCACCTCATCCATTCATGAAAACTAACATAATAATAATATAAATATTCTATTTTAATATTATTACATAAATAATTAATTTTAAAAACTATTTTATAAAAATATAAGATTATACATTTATCTATATATTTATTTATAATTCCAATATATTTATCATAAAAAAAAAAACACAGCTGCATAAATAATTAATCATTATATCGTGAAAAAAATTATTCTATATATATTAAAATTCAAACGATCATTTTCATAGTTTATGATTTTGATTTTTATTCGATATTAATATATGATTTTACTATTTTAGTACATAAATATTGTATTATGGTACAAAGTTTTTGAATCATGTAACTCTTAATTAGCCGGTCAAGACCCATTGGAGTTTAGTGAAATTCCGATCCATAGGTGAGGTCATAATTTTCCAACGCAAAGACTAGAGCTGGTTTAGCTTGAAGAGACGAGAACTGGCTGCAACTCAAGTCCAAGCGAGGGAAAGTTCTTGGATTTACGACCACAACTTGCCCTGTGATTTACGTGAAACATGCTCCCAGAAAGCGGTCTTGATTTCCTTACAATAAGTTCCTCTCAATCTTTGCGATTTCCACTGCTAATTGCCAGTGATTTACGTGAAATTTGTCGTCTAGAAGGACTTCCATACGACAAGCTATACGGCAAGAAATTCTTGGATAAGTTTAATTTCTTTTATAATATTCAAGATATAAAATCATTCTTAAATCTTGTCTAATAGATTAAATTGTTAAGTTATAAGATTTTTTAATATGATGTCAAAATCATGAAAATTTAACCCTCGTTTATTAAATAGACATTTCAATATAAGATTCTAATATTAACGATCATAAAAATGGAATGATCATGATCCATTTACAATACACATACACATGATATGCTAAATTTATCCAATGATTTCTGAAAGTATGGTTGAAATTTGAAAGAACAAGTAGTTGAATGGCAGTTTTAACACGGCTAAGAAACTGAGACCCACACTAAGAGTGGGTGAAAATCTGGCAGGGGACCAAATAGTGTGGTCATTATCAGGAATTTAGGGTTTCGTTTAGTAAGGGTTAAGGTTGAGATACTATTTAAAGTGGAAAGATGGCCATATGCACGTGCAGGATGAAACTGGTAATATGTTGTCAGGATTCCAACCAGGAAACTTCAAGCTGGAGCCTGTCTTTTTCCTGGAAGCTGGATAACCTGGTAACTCATCAATAAATTTGTCACTGCCCAGGCAAAAATTTATTAGCTAGCTTCTTGTTTCTATATGCAAGTTGGTGGGAATGAATAACATATATGTAAATATATATATATACACACACACACACATGCATATATACACTATATATGCCAATGAATAGAGCTGCCTGGATACTTCTTCTGTGTCGTCCTAATCATGCCAGACTCTCAAATAGATGATACGTGACGGAATTGCATGCCCACATGAAGATATTACATAGGGGTCTGTAAATGGTCCTGGAATCGAGTCAAAATTTTTAAATTATGAATTTGGATCAAATTGAATTTTTATTAATTTTGAAATTTATCGAATGAGTTTAGTTAGATTTTTTTTGTTTTTTTAATTATCTCAATTTTTGAATCAAAAAAATTTAATTTTTTAAATTAAATCAAATTAAATATTTTTAAAATTTAAAATTTAAAATTTAAAATTTAAAATTTAAAATTTAAAATTTAAAATTTAAAATAAACTAAATTAATCAATTCAATTCAGTTTAATTTTTCTATATATATAAAGTTTTAGTATTTTTTAAATTTTATTTAAATCTTTCAAAGATCATAAAATCTAAATATATTTTATAGTAATCGAATCTGTTACAAAATCATTATAGATATGATTTTATGATAGAATTATAACAATAATCAGTTTATCTTAATTAAAATTAAATGATGTTAAATTATATTAAACTATATAATTAAGAAGTATTTTATGAAATTTGGAAAATCAATTAAAGTTATATGGGATTTTTATTAAATATAAAAATTGATAAAAATTGTGTTTAATTTTATAATTTAAGAAAAGTTAATTTTAAAAAATAATTATTTACATCTTCAGTTATAGACATCGATCAACCTGAATATTTTATTATTTTTGGTTCAATCTACTCCTGTGTTCATTCAATTAATAATATAATTAAATCCAGAAAATAAAATAAAATTTAATTCAGTATCTGATTAATAAATAAAACTAACCCAATTAATACAAATATTCATTAATAATTGCATCGTGTATATATATATATATATATATATATATATATATATATATATATATATATAATTTGGGTTGGGTTGGGTTGTTTGAATAAAAGCTATGGGCAATCTGTGAAATGGGCTTTTGCATTATGCTGAAGGCCTTACACTTGCAAGGATTCCTTGAAATCTTTTCAAACACTTTTAATTACAATTTGTAGGCTTATTTCTACTCAGCCCTACCCCAGGCTAAGAAGAAGTCCTTGTTCTAGTTAACAAAGGTTTTGACATTATTATATTATATAAACAGCATATTAGCTTGAAAAATTCTATAGCTTTCCAGTGCAAATGGAGTTAGAAAATGATGATGATATTCACAGGGAAAGCGTAGATTTTCAGGATATCGAGGGATGCAGCCGTGATTATGAAGTAGTTTCCATTTTTTGTGGTAAGGTTAAGGATTACTTGAATGATAATGCTAAGTATCAGCATTTTCTCAGGTGTTTATGTAATTATAGCCAAGGGATAATCACACGGACAGAGCTAAGAAATATGATCGCTGAATTGCTTGGAAATCATGATCAGTTCTTGGGTGATTTTGAAAACGTTATGTACCATTTTCAGGAGAATGCCCAGATGCGTAACAAGAAACCTGGTTCGACTGCGCAAACTTCAGAACTGAGACAAGTAATGGAGAAACGGAGTAGAAACAAGAATGATCTTGATCTTTCCAAGTGTGAAAATTATAGTCCAAGTTATTGGTTTCCATCGGAGAGTTATCAGAACCAACACTTGATGACAAAGCGCTCATCAGAACAGTTGGATTATCTGAATTATGAGCTGGTATGCAGGCCAGTAGCAAATCCTGTTTACAAGAATGCTGAGAAGAATCGGTATGAAGAACTCTTCTTCAAGTTTGAAGATGAAAAACATGAGATTGACATGTTAATAGGGTACTTGAGATCAACTGAAAAAGCATGCAAGAAATTCATTGAAATGATACAAGAAAGTAAGGATAATCCGAAACGGTTGGCTTCTCAAAACCTGATGTGCATTGAGAGGTTGTATGGCGATCGTGGTCTTCAAGTTGTGGAATTGTTGAAAAACAACCCAGTACGTACACTGCCTATAATTTTGAGCCGTCTGGAGCAGAAACTGGAGGAACTGATACATGTAAGATCTGAATTCGACAGGCTTTGGGCCCCAGTGATCGCTGAAAACTATCGTAAACGCATGATTGATTCCTGACTTGATTACAATTCTGATTCATCACGATCTACAGTTTTCTGTTGTTGCCAGTAAATTTATGTTATTTTTATTGAAGTTATCCATAACATGCTTCTGTAAGGAAAACGTCCTGTCAATTGTTCCAGTTTTCTGATTTCCAAGTTGGTTGAAGTTGGCAAGCAGACTCATTCCAGGCAAAGTTTCGTTTAGAATCATCACCATTAACAATTCGATCTTCATATATGATCATAACAGCCTAGTTATAATATCAGTATTTGATTTTCCTTTTGCTTCTAAAGCAGTAACATAACACAAACCCACACGTATATATATATATATATATATATATATATAGGGAAGTTAGTAAGTAGTAATGGCAATTAACTTATCATAATATGGCAAATTAACCCTGTGAGAAATAGCTAGCAGAAGAAGCGACGGCGTCGTCTGGAATTGTCGGGAACAACAGGAGGATTTTCCAGTTTCTTTGGCTGCTCATGTTCCAACGTTGGCACCTTGACAAGGAGAACTCCATTGTTGATTGAGGTAGTGGTCATCTCCACATTCACATTGCTTGGCAACTGACAGCTTTTAATGCATCCACAGTCATGGCTCCGGCGGCCACCATCACCGGCACCGCCAATCATTAACACCACGTTTCTACCCCTGATCTCAACCCGCACATCTTCCCTCCTGAATCCTTGCACATTCGCAGTGATGACAAAGGCTGTTTCTTGCCAGTACATCTGAAAAAGAGAAAGAACAAGAAACAATCAAAACATATATGGACAAGTTAATCAGAAACCCTGGTGCCAATATCCATAATAAAGATAACGAAGGATTATCACGGAAGATGGGCTACGAACCGAAACAGAAAATGGATCAGAAGCAGAGTTGAAGTGATTGGTGAGAGTGGTTGATGATCTGAAGAAAGTGTTTACAGTTGGGATCATAGACATGTTTCCTGGAGGACAAACAGAATTCTTTTCAGTGAAAAGATAACACATTATCTTTAAAGAATTCAGAATATTCTCAAGTAATGTTTCGTTCTTTGGTGTGCCTGGAGAAACCCAGCAGTTGAGGCTTCATTTATAGTACCTTTGCGATACAGAGGCACATGGCTGACGAAATCTCATGATGAAGAAAATATTCCATGGCTTAAAAATGGAATCCAGTAGTTGCAGATTGATGTTGAAACTAGTTTTACTGTATATGCATTTTTTTAAAAAAAAATTAAGTTAATATTATTATAAAATTAAAAAAAAAGTAAAATTCTACTGGGCTTTATTCAAGCCCAGGCCCAAAGCATATCTTTTTCCCTTTTGCATTTAATGTAATAAATTTTAAAAATATCAACAAAAAAAAAATAAATAATATCTTATAAAAATAATAAAATTTTTAATTATAGATTTAAAAAATTAAGAAGATTTAAAAAGTCATCATATTAAAGAGATGAACTGTTATTTTTATACAAACTTGAAAATCATTTATTATTTTTGTAATTAATCTGATATTTAAATGTTAATAATTAATCCTTTTTCTTTATGATATGCTAATTTTTTAAAATGATTCTAAATTATAATATATTTTATTTTTTTAATGAAATGATAATATATTAAATCTCTATTACATCATTTTTTTTAAATTATCTTAAAAACTGAAAAAATAATTAATAATAAAATAATATTTTATTTATATCATAATTAAAATAACTTAATACGTAATAATTAAGTTATATCATAATTGATTTGTATTTTAAATTGAGATATTTAAATAATAAATTATTAAAGTATTTAAAATAATATTTTTAAAAAAATTATTTTTAATAGTCTTAAGATTTAATATTTATATATTATTTATTCTTATTAAATTTTTATAAATATTTTAAATTAAATAATATATTTATCAACTATATTTATTAACTCATGAATCAAACTATTCCTAGACAACCTTGTTGGCAACACTTAAATTATATATCCAATTTGCTATTTCTTTTAAGAACAGCCACAGCTAAGCATGACTTACATCAACATGAAAAATAATAGAATGGAACCCATCGATTTGATTTTAAATTTTTAAATATAAAAAAAATGTAATTTACTTAATTTAAAATAATTGTAATTTTTAATTTCAAAGCTAAAATAACTACACATTAAATTAAATAAAATTAATATTTAGTTCGATTTATAAATTTGAAAATCAAAAAATTCAAAAATATTGATAAAATTTACATCGATGATCTGAGAGAGATAAATGAATTAAGTTATAATCGAATAAGGTTCGGAGGCAGTTCAGGCAAAATTAGGGTCTGAAAACAAAAGCAAAGGCCGATGAACCGAAAACCTTTGAAAAGATGGCTCATGCAAAAGCTAGGGTAAAAATGTAATTTTTCTAAGTCGATAACCTGTGAATGTGGCTTAAAATTCTCACCTGTAGAAGAAGCAGAATGCCACTGAAGCGATTAGACTGTCCACACTTCACTTTATCAAGATCAATCATTGTTTCTGCTACAAGAAAAAGATACAAAATGTCTTATAAAATTAAAAAATATATATATTTTAATATCAATTTAAAATTTTGATTCTTAATAATTTGTACAGTTGAAGATTAGGTTGTCTGGTGAAGAGAGACAGAGGGGGGGACCTGGTCGGTGATTGAAATTCAATAGCATGATTGGGTATTTTCATAATGCCCAATCCCACAGTTGTTTTATTATATTCCTCAATTATCATGTTCATCGTTGCATGCTCATGCTCTCAAATTCCAATTTATTATTATTATTATTTATATTGCTTCATATATAATAATAATAATAATAATAATAATAAATTAATTGTAAATTATTTCATTTTCAATGAATTCTTATAATTTAAAATTGTACGTATTCATATATTGGATGTAAATAAAAATTAAATCTAATCGTAGTTAATTTTTTTAAAAAAATATAAACTTTAAATGCTGCATAAAAAGGAAATGGTATAATTATAAAAATGATAAATTTTACTTTCTATTTTTATAAAAGTTAAAATAAATAACTCTAAAATTAGAATAAATTTAAAGTAAACATATATCAAACCTTAAATGCATCATTTTTATAAAATATTTAAGAAAAATGTAATATTTTTATAAAATTTGTTCTATTTTTTATAATTTTGAAAAAAACCTAAAATAAAATATAATAGATTTATCATATATTATCACACAAAATCATGATATAAAATATAAAATAACTAATAAATTGAGATAAATGTCTTTGTCAATAAAGTAACTATTTATAATATAAAGTTATGTCAACAACTTTATTGATTTTCATGTAGATCATTGGATTCATAATTATTTCTTATCCCTTTTATATTAATTTTTAAAAAAATACATTTAAAAGAAGATATGAAAAACATGAAAATGAAATAATTTTAGAGTTTAATTAAATTTTTAAATAAATATTTAAAATAATCAAAAAATCAACTGCTTTTTCCCTATAAAAAAATATAAACTTACCTGTGGGAAAAATATTTATTTTTTTTATTTTTTATTAAAAAAATTGCACTATTAATTTTTTTTGACATTGAAAAATTGTCAACACAATTTCATTATTAAAAAAAGTTGTTAGCATAATTTTTTTTATATAAAATAAAGTTTATTTTTATTGATCAATCACTTTTTCATCATATAATTAAAAAAAATATATAATAAATGTATTTGATTTGTTCTTAATCATGTTTTACCTTTTTACAGAAAGATAAGTATTTTTTTTTTACAATGGATCAATGATTTTAATTTGATTTAGTTTATAACAAAAGGTATTATTTTATTTCAAATAAAATTAATATAATATATATTTTAAAATGTCAAAATTGAAATTCTTTAGATGAAAATGGATATTTATATTTAAATAAGATTTTTGTGACAATATAATTTTTATTTATCACTTTATATTTGCTTTAGATAAAAATTAATATGTATTTTTGAATATAATATGTTTAAATAGAAAGTAATTCCTATATAAAAGTAAATTTATTTGTAATCATGATTTAATAAATAAATAAAATTAAAATTGATTTTTTATTTATTTGGAGATGATGTCCTACCAATGAAAATAGGATTCCAGGGCATGCCCGCACGAGCGTAGCTCAGTTGGTAATCGGATGGTAGATTTGGTATCAAGGTCCAAAGTTCAAATCTCAGCAGTCACAATGTATGAGTTACACCCTTTGGGTGGGCTTCTTGTGGGCACTGAGTACTTGACCTCCCATCTAGAAGGCCGCTGAGTATCATGATTTACCCATCTACAACTGTTCGGGCTCAGGCGTAGAGACCTTTGAGGTGAGGGAATCACCTTTTGGTATAAAGGATTTCGGGCATCATTTAGAGAGATTATGAGCCCCAACCACTCATAATAACACTAACCTTCGAAGTCCTTTTCATGTGGTTTAATGAAAGGATTACATGAGTAAAGTTTGAAAATCCAATATCAATTTTGTCCTTTTCTTATTTTGTTTCCTTTAGAATTATTCTTTAAAACATAGGTAAAATTATTAATTTATTAATAATATGTATCAAATTTTTAAAAAAATTCATAATTTATTTAATTATTATAATATCATAATAATTATTGAAAAATTATAGTAAATGATATATTATAATTTCATATAATTGATTAAATTTATTGAAAAATAATTCAACTAATTTCAACCATATCACACTCACTAATTAATTAATTTGGATTTATTTATATTTTAAAAATTAAAAAAAATTGTATTAAATGATTTCAAATTAATAAAAATAATTTTTCATTTAAAAAAAATAAAAAAAATATGAGAATTCACCCTAATTTTTTTAAATTTCAGTTAGATTATTGATTAAGTAGATTATTAATTAGTTTTCCGTATAACTAATTTTTACTTAATTTAAAAAATTTTAATTAATTTTTCGACCGCAGATTTCTTCATCCAACGGCTCAATTTGAGCAACTGGAAATTAATTTTTAGCTTAATTAATGATGCAGGATTTCAAGTGGACCTGCACATCAATTCAATCTTCCATCATTTTAACTTATCTTGTCATTAATAGTGATTTTTTTCAAAAATCATATTTATATACTTTTTAATCATTTAATCCATTTTTACATATATTTTTATTTAAAATTATCTTTAATAATATATATATATATATATATATATATATATATATATAAATGATTATTAACTAATAATTAAATTTTTATTTTCGAATTATAAATTTAATAATGAATTTATCAGAAATCTTAATATATTTATTAGGATTTATCAATATTCAAATTCCGAAATAAATTTATATCGAAATTAAACCTATAAAATTTTGTTAATGATCAATAAGTGATCATTCTCTAATTAATTTAAATTTCTTAATATATATATATTAATAAAAAATAAAAAATATTTTAGTTTATTATAATAATATCATTAAAATTCATAGAATTTATAATTAATTATAATTATAGTAATAATATCCCTAATAATATTTATAATTATCTATAGAGTCCAAGCAAACACCAAGTATGCAACATATTAATGACATTATCACATATAATGATTATTTATTGCAGAAATAAAAACAATAATATCAGAAATAAATGAAATATAAAATTTTTCAATATATTTTATTTTATTTTTAATATTTATAATCGAAACATCTAATTAAAGTAAAAATTATTACTCAACAAAAAATAATATTAATATAAAATAACATAATATATTTGTTATTTATTTTAATTTATTTCCAAAAAATAGCTTTCTTTTTACTCTTTTGGCATTGTTGCCTTTGGATGCCATTTTAGACCATCATAAAAGCATTTCATCTTTTTTTTTTGTTATATATAAAATAAAATAATAATAATAATAATAATAATATAAATTAAATTTATAAATATTTTAATATATTTATCAATTTAAACATATAAAATAAAATAAAATTTCTTCCCTCACTTATTTTCCTTTCTACCATCAAAAATTTCGCAGCTTAGGGTCAAGAATATCCCTATCAAAGCCACGTCATGATGTGCCAGATGTCAGACAGTTATTGAATCAGATTGAAGCCACCCGACTACACCCTATCACATCACCATTGAGGATTGATCCAATCCAACGGCCTATGTTTCATTAATTCTTCATCTAGAGGTCCCGCAGCATTCAGTGCTTCTTAATTATCATCCTAAATTCAAGTTTAAATTAATCTTATTAAATTATATTTGATAATAGAAATATGTAATTTATTATATATAAATATATGGTACTTTATAACATGTCAATTTTAAAAGGTTTAAAGCATAGAAAAAGCCCAAAAAGAAAATAAAAAAATAAAAAATAAAGGCCACAAAAGTGGGACCCAAGATCATATCCCATCATTATTATTACGCGCCATCTTTGATAAACAATGACCACCTTTTGATTATAACACTTCACTTTTAAGCCGTCCGATGAAAACGATTGCATACAATAATCACAAGAAGCAGTCACTCATACACCACCTTTGACCATTTCTGTTCTCTGTTTAGCCTTCTTAATTTCCGGGTTTTGCTCCTCCCTGCTTTGCTGTTTGGATTCTGTAGTTCAAACACAAGGAAAGGAAGGCATTATATTAATTGGTTTTGCAGCAGTATTCAAGTCTCTGAGACTTTGTGGTAGTTTGTTTATCATTGGGTTTCATTTGAAGACAAGTGTAGAAGCACCGACATAAGTGTTGATTCATTCGAGAGACTGTCGCAGGACTTTAATGCCATTTTTCTGACTCTGCATTTCTGAAACTGAATTGGGTATGTGTCATTTTCTCTCTTCAACTTGGAAATCCTGAGAAAGTTTCAGGCTTTGTTGAGTTAGGAAGCTTGCCTTTTCTTTTTCATTTATATTTAGTTGAAAGCTTTCAATTTTGTTTGTATTTTTGTTGTTTCTGTTGCTTGAAGTTTGGATATCTGAAGTTTAAGGGTGTTAGAGATTAGTCTAAGTTAGGCCTTTTGATTGATATAAAGCGGTTCAGTTATACCTTCTGATTCTTGCTGAAGCTACTGGAAAGATGAACGAACGAACTGAAAGAAAGAGTTGTCTTTCCTTCAATGGAACTGGCCTTGTACTCTTTTGTCCTTTTGTTATTTCCTGAATAATCAAATGAGGGGGGCCTGACTGTTCACTATCTGTAAAAACTAGTGGTCTGTGCTTTGAATAGCTGGAGAGTTCTGTTTGTCCTTTGCATTAACTGAAGCAACAGATCAAGATCAATTTGCTAAGATGATGACAGGTTGATGTGCCTTATCTGTTAACCTTTCATAGAAAAGAGGGTCTCTATTCTGGACCACCCAGTTTTTCCCTTCTTTTTTTGTGCTTTCGATGCTTATCTGGCTCTGTATTTGTCTATATCTTCATTGTTTATTGTCTTCTTGCATGCAGATTGAAGTTATTTTACAAGCTGGGAGTTGTTTTAATTTCATTGGCTCTATGTATGATGGGAGAGTGTTATAGAGATGTGAACTATATTTGTATATGCCATGGTATGTTGTGCCTTTTCTGTTTCCTCTATTATGCTAGAACCATAGCTTCTGCAAAAATACATTAGGAAACTGTGATCTCTAAATGCTCCTAATACTTATGCCTGTTGCAATTTGTGCAGAATGTCAGCCATTGCCGAGTTACTTCTTTTTCTAAATAGGGTTCTTCTTTTGGGTTGTTTTTTGTTTTGCTAGGTTAAATGATCTAAGAAAAAGATTCATTTAGATCGTTTAACTGTTATACCACTTATTTTTCACCAGTCGATTGATTTGTTGGCTTAATGTGATTCTGCATTTCCAATCTCCCTCTGAAAATCAGAATAATTATCTGCCATTAACTGTTTGTTGCTTGTTTACCTGTATTCATCTATGTCATCTATTTGAACAGGTGTTTGCTTCATGTGATTGATTGTGTCATGAATGTTTTGTTAAGTTAAACTGGCTTAAATTGTGATTCGTTCGTATTGGGTTTCACAGCGATTTCTGATAAAAATGAAATACTCTAGGCCGCACAAAGCAGCTGGTAGAAAGCATCATGGAAGCATACTCTCAAGTTTTTTCCTTCTTAATGCATGTCATTCATTTTTAGTTTAACAAACGTGTAGTTCATGTTCTTGTTATTGCAAGTGCTTTTATGTCGAGAAAGAGAAGTTCCGGAGATTGGTTGTAGTTTGAAGTGCTTGTTATCTTTGCTTGACTAACTTGTGGTCTTAATCGCAAAAGCATGCTCAAAAGTGAAAGGATAAAAGAAATAAAAAAAGGCATGAATGCTGGTCGAGTAGCGTACTGGATCGCTCATGGTGTGGGCTCTGCTCAATATAATTTTTCTGTGTTGTCTTTTTGTAGTAATTTTCATATGTGTTTATCAAGCTACGGATATAAATTTACTTTGCTACATTTTTCTCCTTTTATCCTCAGGATGGCACCATCTTTTTGACCTGAAAAACGTTACTTGAAAGCTGTCCCGTTGAACATCTTGAAGGATAGTATAGAAGTGGAAAGCTATCTCTACCTCGTGTACTGCTGAAGTCCTTGAATAAGTTTCTGGTCTATGGAAGACCATTCCAGGCTGAAACAAAATTCAAGGGGCCAGCAATCGTTAGGGAATGCTGATACTGTAACAGCTCAAGCAAGACAAAGTTCCGTTCACCATGACAGGCTCAAACCAGGAAAGCCTAATTTGTCCTATACCAATCTTCATCATCAATACACAAAGAGTGTAAGAAATATCTCGCCTAAACGTTTAGGAAATTTCCTGAAGCAACAACATAAGAAAGCAACACAAGAAGAGGAGCTTGTCAAGTATATGTCAAATTTGCCAAGTTATCTGGAGAGAGGAGAAAGTCGCCAGGATAAAGTTTTAAACTTTGGGGTCCTTGATTGGGGCCGGTTAGAAAAGTGGCAGTGTACCCAGAAACAGTTATCACAGAGAAGAAGCAGCAGTTCACTTCTAAGTAGTAGTAACTCATCATCATCTCTGTCTACAGAAGGATCATCCGCCGTCAATTCTAGTAGCAGTCAAAGTTTTTCTCCTGCTCCACAAAGGTTGCGTCGCCCTTCACTGCAATTTCATTTGATGTCATCTCCCCTAGAAACCTGGTCACAAAATGCCAAGTCGTTTGAAGAAGGCATTCAAAAGTTTCAACCGGTAGAAGGTGCTAAGACTAACACTATGATGGACTACGAAAAATCTATCTGGACAGATAAACATTTTTCCAGAAATGTTGCGGAAAGCAAATTGGATACTTGCAAGGGAAAGGATTTGGGATCAAAGATCAATCCAGAAAGTGAAACCTCTGGTGGGGCTAACTTTAAATCAAAGCAGAAGATGAAGGTAAAGGCAAATAGCAGAGATGGTGAGTGGGTGAAGGCTGTGACTGAATTGCAAGAACAGAAGTATTGTGATGCTGAACGTGATGTCTCCCGGAACACCAGAGGAGAAGTTCTGCTTCACAATGATCTTTCCTATGGCGATGGTCCCCAGCTTTCTAAGTCGATAACAACGATAGATTGTGGTGAATCAGAAGGTAATCGACAGAGCTTTTCAGGGATGTCTAAAAATAGCCCTGGAGTGGTCAGTTGTAATGTCCCACAGTCTTGCCCGATGATTTTCGGGAATAATGCATGTACAGAGACAAAATGGTGCTCCTCAGATGCAGAGACTACTGGTGTTTTGCCTGATTCATCACATTCTGAACCACATTCAAACAGCAAAGGATCCAAGCCATCTCTTGGTAGAATTTCAGAAATTAAAAAATTGAGTACAACACCAACAACCTCTACTTCGAAAAGGCCTTCCACAGGATTGGAGCTGCAGCCGAGCCAAGTATCTGCTGAAAAGTCTAGAAGCACTTCACCTTTTCGTCGACTTAGCATTGGTATGAGCAAAATAAGCAAAAGTTTCGGTTCCAAAGTGAATTCATCTCTGCCACACTTGAGCACACCCCAGATTTTTGCAAAATCTGCTTTACAGAATGCTACTGCACCTTCTTGCCATAGTACTTCAAGTGATAATCAAAATGCTGCAAGCAAAGCCAGGTCAAGTCCTTTGAGAAGGTTACTCGATCCACGGTTGAAATCTAAGACACCAAACTGCCATCAACCTGGGGAAGCATTGCTAAGAGATTCATCATCAACAGACAGAACCTCTAAGTTATCTCGAGGACAAGTAGATTTTTTTAAAGGGGCAAGACAGGCAAGGATCGTCAACATTCACGATTCAGCCCAGGAGAAGATGCGAGGATCACCTGCATTTCAAGCTCTTCTACGAGTTGCTGTCAAGAATGACCAGCCAGTTTTTACGTTCGCAGTTGGTAATGAACAGGACGTTTTCGCAGCCACCATGAAGAAGTTGAGTAGCTCGAAAGAGGATGACTATGCATGCATATACACATTCTTTTCTGTTAAAGAAATCAAGAAAAAGAATGGGAGATGGATAAACAAAGGTGGCAAAGGCGAAAGTTGTGATTATTTTCCTAACGTTGTTGGGCAATTGAAGGTTTCTAGTTCTCGGAATTCCCAATCTGCTGCTAGAGAATTTGTTTTGTTTTCTGTTGACCTAAAACAAGCAGAACAGCAAGCATTAGACCTCCAAGCAAATGATGAACTTGCTGCAATTGTTGTCATGGTTCCAAAAGCCTGTAATAAAGATACAAGAAGAGACAGGATCCAATGTTACAAGTGGGACGATTTTCCTGAGGTGAGATCTGATTCTTCTTCTGGGGAATGTCGTGTGACCAACAGCCAAATGCTTGTCAAGACAACCGTCATTCTTCCAGGCGGTGTTCATAGCGTACCAAATAAAGGAGGGCCTTCATCTCTGATCCAGCGGTGGAGATCTGGTGGTTCATGTGACTGTGGAGGTTGGGATTTGGGTTGCAATCTTAAGGTTTTTTCAAATAAAGATCAACATATGAAGAAATCAGTTTCAACGAAAGCTTGTTCAATAACTGATAAATTTGAGCTAATCTCTCAGGTTAGATTCTGTTGCTTTTCAATCACTTGATTATTGTTTTAAACCTATTATTGCAAAATGACATCGCTTTCCTTCAATATTTATATGCAGGGTGGAGAAGAAGAGAGCCGAGCGGTCTTCTGTCTGGCTCCCTTCAAAGAAGGGATCTATTCAGTTGAGTTCACTTCACCACTTTCAGTTTTACAGGCATTCTCCCTGTGCATAGCAGTACTAGACAGTAAGAAATTATGTGAGTCCTTGGAATCCAGCAACATGACAGAAGAAGGCAAAGCTTCATTTGAAACCATATTAGTACAAAATGATGGAAGATACGTCTCTAATCCACCCCACTCTCCAGCAGAAAGGGTCTAGTTTCATGCGGAACGGTCTTGTAAACGAATCCTGCAAGGATAACACCCAATATCAGGGTATAAAACAGTCTGAACGGAGAATAAGTATGCCATCTTAAAGAAGCCTGAGACCATTATATTGTGTTGGTAAATTTTTTGGTGTTCTTTTTGATAATAGAAGCAGTATCAAGTGGTTTAGATAATAGAGCAAATACTATAGTCATCAATGTACATGTGCATATTCTACTGGCGAATGATATTCGGATTCAGTATACTCGGACTCTTCCTTGCTTGAATTGTGAATGTTTCGGATGAATTTCTGCCTCAAGGATCCTTGTATGCAGATACATAGAACAAAGAGGAAGAACACAGTTGAAGTAGACCGTTCATTTTCAGTCTTCCATTTTTGTTGACTAGAGTAGGAAAGGATTTTTCAGGTTTACCGGGCACTTGGAAATGATTAAATCCTTGTCAGCCGACAGATGATAAAACACAAACGGATTTCATAAATGGGACAGAACCCGCTGCATATTGTACAGAGATATGAGCAGGGGCACTGTAGATCTACCGTTAACGATGGAGACACAGGCATTGTAGTTTCGGTGTGAAAACACTGATTTGCCTGTTGCTGTTAAGGAAGATCAAGGCGTTCCCGTTTTAGCCAGAAACACAATTTCTTTTCATGGCCTAACTCAATATTCGTGTCAGAATTTGCCACATGAAAGTGAAGTTTTCACCGGGATGACTAATAGTGCAACACAATGCTCTCTCCGTTTTGATTATGCATTCATTTTTTTCATTTTTAGCATTTCACTTCAAATGTGCATACTCATCATTAACGATATACATTTAACGGGTTGAGAAACCATTAATATTCAAATGGCATCTTCGTTATAGCAAGCACTGATCAACTTGCACAGATAAATTTATGGATAACGTAATCATTGCAACAAATCTTCTATAAGAAAAATAACTTACGACTGAGGTGAAAAATTTATTACTCACGTTCACAGGTTCTGATAAAACAAAATAAACAACTGGTTTGAGACACAAATAAAGTGATCTAACCAAGTAACAGGTTCCAGTCTCGTTGTCACCCTTGCTCAAAGCATCATGTTTGCATTTTTGGATGCGAAAAAGATGAACAGGAGGCCTGACTTTTACATTGGACGCTGACCATTACTAAGCATCTGGCCAACTATACCGTTCACCTGGAATACCAATATGATCTTGTATCAGAAAACTACAATAAAATGGCCATCGGCGACTAGCAGCCGCAACAGATCAATGTGCAAACGAGAGAGGGAGGGGAAATCAAATATGCAGCTAATAGGATTATTCTAGTCAAAGTTTTGAAAAGGAACACAGAATGGCAGGATAAAATAAAAAGGAAGACCTCAAAGCAACAATGCACATTATGTAGAACCAGAAACAGCTGAAACGAAAAGGAAAACTTAAGCATTAAACATGTACCTGGACTCCGATTGCTCTTGTTTAATAAAATAACAAGAATAAGTTGGAATATAAATCTTTATGCAATGTTCTGATAGCGTGGTGAGTAAAATACTGTCATTATGTTTAGACGGCGGTACATATCAGGCCAAATGTTGCCAACAGGACTTGGGTTGATGTGGAAGCGGAAAATAAAATATGCATCTCACTACAAGTTAGCAGTTACCACTGCATTGCTTGTATGCAATAATTATGCTTGCTCAATTTTTAGCAGTCAATTTTTAATAACCAATCAATGATCAAGTCAAGTTTGACAATGAAAAATAAAACTTGATTGTTATCAATTCAACTTGGCTCAATTCCAATGCAGATGTCAGTGCAACAATGTAACATGCTTACCAGGAAGTACTTCGAAACACAGCGATCAATGCAACTATTTTCACCCATATTTAGTTCAGGTTCCCTGTACCTGAAACAAGGAAGTGCAAAAACTATTTTGAAGAAAAACTTCAAGGAACAATCATATCACACAACCTTTACATGGAAATCTAGACGCTAAATGAAACAAAAGAGCAAATATTATCATACCTCTTGTCAACACACTTGTTGAAACATGTCATTGCAAGCCTGACAGGAAACAAGAAAACTAAAAAGTGAGACAACAGGCAATTAATTCCACCGACTTGGAACTACAAGCACTCAACTCACTCATCGATACTAAGTTCACAAAATTCTGTAAAAGAACTATAAACAAATTTATGAAACTACGGAGTCACAATCCATGTCTTTTAAATCATTAAACACCGGACAGACATGCTAAACGCATAAAAGGAATATAATCTTCTAACCAGAAATGTTCTTCATATCCTATCAAGTATCAAGGCCGATCCTCAGAAAATTCCACTAAACAAATTTGTAAGACATATCATTCATCTTCTACGTTTGAATATATTTGCAACAAAGCAGGTTCAAGTTGCTTAGTTTTCGAACAAATTTGACAAGGATATACAAGTACATAACTTCTGGAACTTTTGACATGAAGAGAATTTGCAAAAGACAGCGGAATTCTAAAGAACAATAGTTCATTAATGTAAAACTTATCACATAATTCAATCAAAAAAAGACGTGAGTTTGCCGACTTACAACCTCATGAAGCTTACCTATTAAACAGCTCTACCTTATACTCCATCTCCATTCCTATCATGCCCAAAACCTACACCAACATCAAAACCAAAGCTTCAGTCAACCCACAATAACATCCACTAACAAGGGAAATAGTTTCAACAGATCTGTAAGACGAGCCAAACAATCATAATTTCCAAAGACTACAATACTCGCTACCCAAAATACCTAAACCCAGCTCAAGACTTTAACATATCATCATCATAGAGAAACATGAAATTGGCGAATGAGAAACACCCACCTGTTCTTTATCCAAACCTGCAGGTATTTCATTGTTAGCCGCCATTAATCCTGAAAAAACAAACACCCAGTTCAAAAAATCGGTAAAGAAGTTACTTTTATCATCAAGAAGCGAAAATTACCCCAAAAAAATCCCACCCGTTAGTTATCAACTCAAATTAGACTTTTTAATCTGAAAAAATTGAATTCTGAAATTCAGCAGAGTTGAATAAGGAAGAGCGAAATAGGGTTTTAGAGCGGTGTAAAATAAGAACCGAAAGAAAAAGGTGGCACCTTGAAAAGTAACATGCTTGTCACCTTAAACGTTAAAAAAGGACCAATCAGAAAAAGCCATGTCATCAAATAATAATTATTTTAAAAGGGTAAAAAAATTAGGGATATTTAAATTAAATCAGATTAAATCCACAGACGTGGTTTTTATTGGGAATTAGGGTTCTGGGTTTTTAGGGTTTACTTGCTTCTCTGGAAGGTTGCAGAGTAACTATAAGCAATGGAACACGGTTCTCTAGATGATCCAAGTCAAGCAACTTTCTCTTTTGTTGATGAAGATCACACTCTTGCTAACTCTGTTAGATTCACTTTGAATCAGGAGTCAGTTACTCGAATCTTTTTCATTAAAATGATTACCTTTTGATGTTCATATTGCAAAAAAGCTTATAGATATATATTTTTTCTGAACTGGGATTTGAAAAGTTTCTGTTGCTGTGAAATATACTCTTTCGGTTAAACTTGTTTTCATAATTTTGTTGATTCTTCAAATGGGTAGGCTTTGCATATTCCTGCTCAATATAAATTGGTTTAGTTAATGACAATAGAATCAATCTTGCTATGGCTTGTGAGAATTAAGTAGCTAGAGTAAACTTGAAGATCCACTGCTACTACCCAATTGTCCGAATTGCATTAGACTCATCCCGTCATAGCTGTGTTAGTGCATTTATAGAGTTGAGCAGCTAAAATTTACTGAAATATCTATTCACTGCATTTGCTTTGCCGCATCAGTGATCTTAAACTGAATGATATTTGTTTATCCTGCAATAGCATTTGTTTTATTGAAGTTGTATGTCCATTATGATGTTGATTTGCAGTCCGAGAGTTTCATTCTGCGGATACAGCATTCCTCATCCCTCTGATGCTCGAGTTAATATTAGAGTTCAAACAACAGGTAACTTTCATTGCTTCTTATAAAGTTTGCCTTGTGATAATTTGGAAAACATTCTCAAGAAGACAAGGTTCTACAAGTTCCCTTCAAGCTAATTTGTAAAACTTTGTCAAGGGATGCCTGGTTCTGGAAAGAAAATGTTTTTAGTTTTGTTTCATGTTTCTCTTTTAGTATCCTGCCCTTTTGCTCTTTGTACAACTTCTATGTACAACTCTTTCTGGAAATATGTATAGATTGCCCTTGCACATTTCCAATATGGTAAGATTATGGTGGATCACTGCCATCGTTGTATGTTACCTGCAATCCTGTGACATTAATAGACTAACCTAATGACAATGTATATAGGAAATGTTGGTGAATTTTGTTCTGTTGTGAGCTTCAATTACATGGCCTACATTTTTCAGGTGATCCAGCAAGGGAAGTGCTGAAAGATGCATGCCAAAACCTGATGTTCATGTGCCAGCATATTCGGAGTACTTTGGACAAGGCTGTGAGCGATTTTAAGGCAAACGAACCCACAGAAATGGATTATAAAACAAGCAGCGAGTGAATTTGATACAATGATTGTTATTGTCTTAGTTTAAGATCATTTGTAAGTGCTATTGAACTATAATATACTTGGCTCCATTCGGTCATGATGATTAGAATGTTTTGTGCTGTATCTTTTTGCCCCATTATAATCACAAATTGTTTCTTGTCAAGTGAACGGCAAATGGGGTAGAACCAAGTTCATAAACCGGGGAAGGATCCTGAGACTGCTAGAAATGAAATGCCTGAATCAGGTACAATCTGTTCAGATCTGCCATTCTATGTTTCTTTTCAAAAAACTTTGATAAGCCACCCACTTGAGTGAATTCGGGGTCGTACTTGGACTCACAAGAGTACTTTGAGACGGAAGAGCCAAGAGATGGCGAATGCAAATACCATGCAGGCAAGCAAGAAATTCATAATTCGGCTACTATGCCAGAATGTTTCTTTACAAGCAAAATTGTGTGCAGTTGCACCACAGATTTCACATAAAGTGTCAATGCATTAAGAAACGATGTGAAAGATCAAGCTGCATCTCGTAAAAAACCCATAAATAATTACATTTCTAGTCTCAAATCCTTCAATCCAACTAGCTGGTATTATGAGGTTCCAAAAAAAAAAAAAAAAAAAAAAACCTAGCTGGTATTAAAAGTACCTCAAAACAATAAATGGTCATCCCAATACTCTTAACTAACAAACACAAGGAATTAGAAACTCCCATTTGGAGAAAACCATTAGACATTAAAATTCTTCAACAAAAATGGCACGCTAATCCAAAGCAAAATTATGAACTTGGAAATCTTCATCCAGTCGAGCGTCAAACTTTATCTTGAACCAAGTCTCTGCACATTTGCTATGAGCAGCAGCCAAATCACCTTTACAACATCCCATCTCAATAGCTACATGGTGACTCGCAAATTCTTACAATCTCTTTCGTTTTCTCCCCATCACCCAAACCATTTTCTTACCAGAGAGTGACACGTTATCGTCACTACCATTGCCAGTAACTACTGCTTCCACGGCTGGGTGGCGACTGTGATTGACATGCTCAAGGAATACCCAGATGGAGAACAAACATGTCTACTTTCTAGTTCTTTGACAGCATTTGTTTCAAATACAAGAGATGACAATAGAATAGACAAAAAAGCAGAGAGTGGGAGGATATATAACTTCCTCTAAACAATATGGATATAATTTTCTCTTTTTGCTTACTAGGTTTCTGTTTCCATGTCTGTCTCAATCTGTGTCAGTTTTTGGGGGCAGTGATGGGTGAAATGAAACGCAGGAAAACTGCTTCTGCTCTGTGTTAGAGTTCATACCTATGGAACCAAGGCAAGGTATTGGAAATCTTGCACAAAAAGATGAAAGGAGTATAAAATTAAGATTTTAACTACCAATTAAAATATTCATCAATTGAAAATATATGTTCTTTTCATATGCCTACTGAAAGAAACAACAAATACAACCAGCCAACAGGAAGTTGAGGCACAAAAGCCAATTCATCATCTACTACTGGTACTCTTCCTCCTGATATTCTCCCTCATCTTCATACTCCTCGTCGGCCGTCGCGTCCTGATACTGCTGATACTCGGAAACCAAGTCATTCATATTACTCTCGGCCTCTGTGAACTCCATTTCATCCATTCCTTCTCCTGTATACCAGTGCAAGAAAGCCTTCCTCCTAAACATTGCAGTGAATTGCTCGCTAACACGCCTAAACATTTCCTGAATGGATGTCGAGTTTCCTATGAATGTTGATGCCATCTTGAGACCAGTTGGTGGGATATCACAAACAGTTGATTTCACGTTGTTTGGAATCCACTCCACGAAGTAAGAAGAGTTTTTGTTTTGCACATTCAGCATCTGTTCATCAACTTCTTTTGTGCTCATCTTCCCACGGAACATTGCTGATGCTGTGAGGTAACGACCGTGTCTTGGATCGGCCGCACACATCATGTTCTTTGCATCCCACATTTGTTGGCTTAGCTCAGGAACAGATAGAGCACTGTACTGCTGTGAGCCACGGGAAGTAAGGGGAGCAAAACCAACCATGAAGAAGTGAAGACGAGGGAATGGAATTAGATTGACGGCAAGTTTCCGGAGATCGGAATTCAGCTGGCCAGGGAACCTCAGGCAGCATGTGACACCAGACATTGTTGCAGAAATTAGGTGATTCAAATCGCCAACTGTTACCAAACAAAGGAAGTCATTTTACAATCAGTTAAAAAGAACTGAGAATAGTAAGGATCGAAAAATGGAGAAAAGGTAAATTAGAGACAAAACTTACAGCTGGGAGTTGTGAGCTTAAGTGTGCGGAAGCAAATATCATATAGGGCTTCATTGTCAAGAACCATACACTCATCTGCATTTTCAACAAGCTGATGAACAGAGAGAGTGGCATTATAAGGCTCCACAACTGTATCAGAGACCTTCGGAGAAGGGAAAACAGAGAAAGTTAACATCATTCTATCCGGGTATTCTTCTCTTATCTTTGAGATCAGGAGTGTTCCCATTCCAGACCCGGTACCACCTCCAAGAGAATGGCAAACCTGAAATCCTGCTCAAAATCAATATGAAGTCGTTAGACCCGAAAAAGAACCCATCCACAATCTCCAAATTCCACAAAGTAAAGTACTTAGTAAAATCATTAGATTCGAAAATCACAACCTATGATCAAAAGAATACACAAAACTACGAAACGTTGAGCCATTTTTCAAACCACCGCACAAGCATGAAAAAGCAGAACCCACTTATATCCCATTTCAGGGAAAGAAAAGACATACACAAGCAGAATACATGAATAATTCATCTCAAAAAAATAGAACACATTACCAAAAAACCTACATCAAAAAATACAAATCTTTATTAAACAGAAATTATCAAGGGCTAAAATGGAAGAAAGAAAAATAATATACCTTGCAAGCAGTCACAATTCTCAGCTTCCTTTCTAACAACATCAAGAACAGAATCAATAAGCTCAGCACCTTCAGTATAATGACCTTTAGCCCAGTTATTACCAGCACCAGACTGACCAAAAACAAAGTTATCAGGTCTAAAAATCTGGCCATAAGTACCGGATCTAATACTATCCATAGTACCAGGTTCCAAATCCATAAGAACAGCACGAGGTACAAAACGACCACAGCTTGCTTCATTATAATAAACATTAATCCTTTCAAGTTGAAGCTCTGTATCTCCGTTGTAACGCCCAGTGGAGTCAATTCCATGCTCTGCACATACCACTTCCCAAAACTTGGCTCCTATCTGATTCCCACATTGGCCTCCTTGAATGTGAAGGATTTCACGCATTTTGGCTCTCTTTGTCAGGTTATTCGGGTCGGAAACAAGAGAAAGTAGGAGCTTTTAACGAGAGAAAATATTAGGGTTTTTCTTCAAGAAAGAAATTAGGTTTATATAGAGGAAACAGGTGGTTTGATTTAACGGCTATTTTCCTTGGTTTTCGAGGAAAATGTTTGAATATAGGGCTGGGATTTAAGCAGATCTAACGGTCAGGAGAAGAGAACCAGTAACAGTTATAAAATGAGTCATTGGATTATTTTTGAATTTCAAATTTAGAGGGTTACAGCTGGACCCAACCAAGGATGCCAGGTTGGTCTCGAGTTTTGTAAGATAACCAATTAATGACACGTGTAAACTTCAAATTTGTAATTGCCGGAATTTAGGCTTGTCACATTATATTTATTTAAAATGATTAAAAATTAGAAATTTTATAAATTAATTTAAAAATTGCAATTTATCGTTTAAGATTGGTATTTTCACAATATAATTAATATTCCGTATTACATATCTATATATATATATATACTGTTTTTTTGATCAGTAAATGATAATTACGGTATGAAAAAAGGATCAAATACCAATATTTGTAGTTAAATTAGAAGAAAAAAAAATCATATTGTGACTATTCCTTTTATTCATTTCTGCAAATAATATAATATATTGATGCATATTATCTAATAACCTCGATACTATAATCATTAAATTTTTCAAAGGACATGTTAATAAAATGATGTGTTAAATGACTTTCTAACATGAACAATTATATTAAAAAAGAACTAAAACAGTTACAGATGATAATATCATATTTAGTTATTTTAAATATAACTGAAAATAGTAATTAGTGCAGACAGACATGAATGACTCTTCAAATGAAAAGGTGTAGTTGAATGAGAAGCAGAGTTTCCAAATGCCGGAGGTTTGTTCTGTTCCTTCCGGAAATGGGAGAAGAACAAGATTGATGAAAATGGTAACCTGGCAATGGGCCACTCCCAACTGCACACTTGGCCCTCCTTGCAAAAAACACAAAAAACCAAAAGCACCCTCCAAGCATCGTTAGTCACATTATATATATTATATTAGCTTGGCAGAAACTTTATCAGAGGCATTGTAATCTAAAAATTCATCTATTAAACAAGTTTCTCCTAATTGAATTGCTCTCTTTCTTTTATCTATTGTTTCTTTGATTCTTGTCGAAGTTTGTAAATGAATCGTACTGATATTGGTTTCTTAGTATTTGTCCTTGGTTAGTCTGGCTAAAGCCTAACTGCTACAGAAACTTTTTTATTAAGCATTTTTCACAGCTTAAGGAAGGATATGGACACCCAAGAGGTTCTCAAATACGCCACATCGTAAACAAGAATGGATGATCTAAAAATAGCAAACTGAATGCATATTTCAAAATAAGCCATTCCTCTTTATCTGCCTTCCCATTTCAGTTATGCATATCAACTTTTGGTCTCAATATGAGAAATCACATTGAATGAGAAAGAATACAGAAATCACATTGGATGAACTATGTAGTGACTTGCATGAAATTGGTGATAATAAAAGATGCAACAATTGCCAGTAGCCATATTTAACCAGAAGAAAACGTGGAATTTTTATATCAGAGACGAGATTAAAATAGAAAAAAGAAATGTAAGCGCCACCCCACCATCAGAAAGAAATTGCCAGCCAGCATAAAAGGCCATTACCACAGATTTCACTCATTACCATCAATTTACACAAAAAACTCCGTATATTCTCCATTACTCAGAGAAGAAAGCAAGATACTAGTGATTACGATGACATTGATTACAAAAGGATGGCATAGCATATGGGGTGTGGTATTTTAGGTGCTAAAATAAAAATTAAAAAAAACATACAGAAGCGTCTGCCCACGCCCATCAAAAAGCTTTACACAGATGGAGCGTGGAAAGTCAACAGTTGAACAGGTGTATCTTCTCCTTAATTGCTACCTAATCCCTGTGTTGCCACAACTTGTCATATGGATTCATAATTCCCAATAACCATAGCACAGTTCAACACCATGTTTCTCTAATTTGCAGGTTATTTCAGCAACAGTCACCACGTTTGTCAATGATTTCAGTAAAAATAAGAATCTAAATCAGATTTTCAGAAACGATTTTAAATGAATTAGCCAGTGATCTAATAACATTCCAATGAAAAAGGTTTATAACCTAAAATAGTTATGATCCCTATAATTCTATGAAACGGTTATGATATCTAAGTTCTATGTAAATTGGGGAAAGCATCCCTAAAGTTGAGCGACTTTGTTGATATGACTTTAAGTTTGATAACCATCTAAAAGCCTATTAATCATATAATGAAATGAAGCACTAATGCGCTTACCAAATTTATGTATATAACTCAAATATTCAATTGATTGGTTGAGGTTATTAACAAAAAGAGATTTTTCTAAGTCACAATCTTTCATTTATCCAAGTTATTTCCAAATTGCAGAAGTCCTTATATAACATCATACATGCATTTTTTCACTCCAAATGTAAAATCCTTAATCTACTTGCCACCATACCTGTTGATTTTTTTAATCTCTTTCATGGCTAAGATTTCGCCTAGCCTATGAAATTCACCTCCAGCCACATCAATTAAAATATCCACCAGCACAGTCTAAATAATAGCAACCACAATTTGTCTATTCAGAGTATTATTCACAAAAGCTTTTTCATTCTGACATGGATGTGTTGGAAGTTCAAAATTCATTCATTCTTTTTTTTTTTTTTAATCCAAAGGAATTTAACTACTAATATCAAGCAAAGCAAAAGGTCATCTTCCTTAGGAGAACCAACAAAAAATTGATGATTCTAATTTAGCCAATTTAAGAATGAAACATCAAACCTGGAAAATACAGAATCAACAACCATTTCTGTAGACGAGAATTGCATCCATCGTTGAATAATGCTGCCCAATACTTCATGTAAAGCCCCAGTTTTTGCAAAATGAAGAGATGACAGAAATTTATGAAGCATAAGAGATTTTTACAAATAGCTTAAAAACATTGACAAAAAGGGCAATGTCAAGATCAAGAAATATTCACTCTTCTTTAGAACTAGCTTGAAAGTGATGAAAACATCCATATAGTTGATGGTTATATAGGAGGAACTCAACAATTTGATCAAAAAATGGTCTGTCCTAGGTTCAGCATTTAATAATTTTTCTAATTCTAATTATCCGTTCAATTCTGTAAAGTACAATTCCACATATTTTTTTTAAGTATATAAACTATGTATACAGGTTCTTGCACGACTTTTCACTTGCAGTATATTGTCTTCAGCATGTGGTACATTCTACTCAGCAAAACAAAAACTAATTATACATAAGCTTCTAATTGTATTTTCAACCATGTGCTGAATTAGAAGAGTGACAGGATTTTGAATTCATGACAATATCCTGTTAACCGGAAGGAATCTAATTTCTAATTTCCAATAAATTCAATTTCAATTTTTCTCTGATAAGAATGATCAAGACACAGCAGTTCATCTTTTCTGTTCTTTTTTTTTTTTTTTTTGAAGAAATCATTCAAAGTTCTAAGCAACAATCCAATCATTAGTAAACAACCTATAGGTGACCATGTATTTAAAGACATTAAACTATTACTAGGTCCCACTTATGCCCGAATGTAATCTTCCAATGTTACCTTTCAAATGACTTAAACTTTATAAATCCAAATACTTCTACGATATTTCACTGTTGAAACCTACGTTTACTTCCCAGATATGCATGCTTAAATGGCAACTCTTCTTTCATATTTTTTTAAGGTGAAGCCCGTTTTGTTACAATATCCACCATATTCTATATTTTGTTTCCAATATGGAATTCTTTCAGTTTAGCAATATTTTATTACAACATAAATATTGTTGACATATAAAAGACACCACTTGTATACGGAAAATGGTATTGCAAAGTCATGATTGTAATTCTGCTGCATCAAATAAAAACCAACTCAAAAGTGATATTAGATAATCATACAGTTGGTAAAGCACCAAAAGATGGTGTTGATTCTCTCAGACGCAAAACTATAGTTTGGGCCAAAAGTTGTTCAGATATCATCTAGCGTACCAAAACAACTAGCTTTACTATTTCAGTCTTTTTAAGGTAATAAACAAAATTCAATAAAAATTCTTGCTCAACATAATGAAGAACTTAAAATTTCTGAAACCCGGTAGATTTCCCTGGCCAGCCTCAGGAAATGACAAAGTTGCAAAGCTAATTGGACTAGTATAGTAGCTTATCCATATCTAGAATAGGTCTTTTATTTTCATTATACCAGCTTAACCATAGTTGTAACATCATAATTATTTCTCAATCAACCTCAGATATTAAGATCAATAAAGATATGGTAATCTTTACTCCCCAATTCACTTCCAGAACACCCTAATGTAGTGCTTCAACTTGTCAAAAAGCCTTCCTAGACTATTCAAGATATATTCATACTTGTCCAATTGAAAACCTAATAGACTTCAAGGCACATGGAAGTTGAACATGCACGTTTATCTTCACAGTTTTGTATCAACAAATAGTTCTGGCAATTATAAAATGATAATACAAGGTGAAACAATTTGAAAGTTTACTTAGTCGCAAATTTCTAGGAAGAAAGTCAAAGGATTATAGACTCTTAAGTTTTCCCAGGAACAGAACTATTATCATAGCATAGATCAGCTACCAGGTACAAGTGATAATAAAAGAAGAGTAACCTAACTTAAATACTCCACTATTGAGAAATCAAAACTCTGAATATCAGTACTAACAAGCAAATGTTCAGCACTTACATCTGTACATTGAACGCAATCTTACCACATCTAAAAAAGATGATTGAAGTTTCCGCTGAACTTTCATTCTTTTTGTAGTCTGCTTCGGCCGAAAAAAGACCGGTCGAATTGAAAAAATCTATTATAAAAAAAAGTTCACCACAAATGAAAGAAATCATCACTAAAAGAATAGCATATTGCAAAAGCATTATGCAATGCCTCATATTGAAAAGCAATCAACACAAGTACAGCGTTATTTGTTCAGAAAAAAATGTATAGATTTGTTAAAGATGGAGCCGAAAAGCAGCACTTTTACTTGCATAAAAAATATCAAACTAAATTGCCACTAGCTAGCTAAAGTACAAACGATGGGTATCTGGAATCACAGACCACTGCTTATACTCTTTCACTAAACATCAGGATATCAGATGTTCAGGAGTTGGTAGATAGCATACTATATATAGCCAAAGTCAAAACTAGAAGCCAACAATTCTTTACAATCTCCTGCAGGTATTCGCTCCAAGAATTAGAACTGAAAAGTGAACTAACTTACAATTTTATAGAGTCCCAAATGCATAACTACCTAATCCTTTTTACTCAGCATTAAATATCCACTTCCATATACTTAATAATCCAAGTAACTTCTTTATCCATTAATCATTTTGGATAAATTTGAAAGTTGAATTCATTTGACTAAAATTATATCCAATTGCTTAGTCTCTGCCTATAGAAACCATAAAACATTTACGGTGAACTCAAATACCGACACTTCAAGAAGTACAAAATCCATTATTGAATCTTCTTAAATGTTAAGAACCACATGAAGCCTCAAAATTAAAAGATTTCTTAATTGCAAAGAAGAAAAGAGAAAAGGCGCAACATTTTATAGCAACAATTGCCAAAATAAGAAAATGAAATCCGGTATTCTTCTAGGAATGTTGCAGTATTCTTCTAGGAAAGTTGCAGTATAACTTGAATTTTTCGTAAGAAAATGGAATAAGCAGCTAGAAACGTTGACATGATTGGAGTTGAGACAAGCCAATCCAAGCATTGAATTGATATATGTTACCGAGTATATTATATAGCTCCATGTTGTCATTTAAGGATGAATCTTCATAGAAAATAGCCTCATTCAGTTTTATATAATTGTATAAAACCATTAAAATTGAGTTGTAAACACAATAAAAGGGTATTCTCTACTAATAACATTAGAGAAATCTAAAAGTTCAAATTCGACCCATAACAACCATCAAAAAGTATCTCAATTGTTGATATTAAAGTATGCCATCTTAAACTAGCGAACGTATTCCAAGCACTACACGTTGTTCCACTCAATTAACTCCAATTCAGAAAGGAATGCAATGCAACAGCTGATCATATTCATCAATAACTATACAACATTTTTTCATCAAGAGCCACAGTTTGAACCCACGCTAATAGTTTTCTGCATAAATGGCTAAATCAAATATTCTCATGTTATCAGTAGCATGAGGTTAACTTCAACATTTCACATCACAAGAACCAGACAGTGCAGAAAGTATAAATAGTATAATGCGATCTCCGAAACTAAAATAAGCACCTTATGCACAATGAACTGATGACATGAAATGACTACACAAAATAAATATAAAACCATCCATGCTCCATAAGTAAAGACTTCAAAATCAAAAAAAAAAAAAAAGAAAGAAAACAACAAACTTAACTGCCACTGAACTTCAGGCCTGAAAATCATCTCCTTTAACAGGGCTGCTGCCTGAAATGACAAGACTAGCAAAACATCCAAAATGCAGAGGCATGTAAGAATCACCAATGCCACCCAGTACACAAATACACCAAAGCAACAAACTCAACCCTGAGTCAGCAATAAGCACTGGAAATCTGCTTCGCAAGACATCACCACTACTTAATTTTATTCCCACGTCCCTCCATACTTGCATTCTTTTGCTTGCTTGTGTCATCAAGTGAAGGATCGCTGTTGGCTCTACATATCAAAATAAACAAATGCATTAATAGAAGATCCTTGCATCCGAATTAATAATGAGAAATGACTAGCAGAAACATAACAAGAAATCTTATGACAACTCACAATTTCTGCTTTTTTGCATTCTGCTTTATGGTTAAAACAATGTCCATAGCCATCTTCTGATGTTCCTTTGTCTGCGAATGGAGATCCAAGCCCTCGACTGTTTCACAGTCAACTTTGCAAATACGACACCATCCCATGCTAGAAGATTTCCTCCTCCTCAGGTTATCAAAAGAATCCAATTCACCCTGAGAACACACAGCAGAGAGAAGATCGTTCAGGATGAACACTGATTTGATTAAAAAGAATTTAGCACAAATATTACATTATTTAAAAAGGATAGTACTTAACTGTGTACTTTCCACCATCCCCAGAAAATTCCTTGAGGGAATAACTGCTTCTAAATCCTGGCTCACCATATCTTGAATGAAAAAAATTTCCAGTCCCAGACACATCTCCTTTACCTGCAGGGCCAGGGAAAGCACCGAAACCGATTGGCTCTCCAATACGACCATGCATCCTGAAATGATTTGGAAATCCATCTTGACCAGGACCATCAAACTCACCCATGCGCATACTGGTGGGCACGACTGGAAACCTACTACCATGAAATGAATCACCAAATCGACGTGGTTCCCGACCATCAATATCATCAAGACTAGGAACGGCACCAAACCCATGTGAGGGAACTCCAGGATAATCTCTTCCTGGACTTCTTGGGGGCATGCCATCCCTATGCCAGCGGTCAAATCTACGAACTGGTCCAAAAAAATCAGGCTGAACTTGCAGAGAATCTGGCTGCCTGCCAACAGTATTGTCACGAAACCCAATGGGTCTTTCCGCTATGTCATTGGGATGCATCAAACCATCATGATGATAGGGAGGGAAGAACCTAGAAGGGGCAGGACCACCTTCCAATTTCATCCCAGGGTCAAAATTTGGACCGTGAGACCGCTTGTCAAGAGGCCATGACTGGAAGTTACCTCCAAATTTTTTGTTAGACTCAATGTCTAGATCAGAATGTCTAGGGAAATTCTTAAGATCTTCAAACTCTCTACGATCAACAGCCCTCCGGGATGCATCCTGTGGATAAAGGCTCATGTGCTCATCAAGGAAAGGTCTGAATCTATCATCCCTTGTGCCGATAGCTGACGGGGAGTTCATACCTTGGGCTGCATTCATTCTTAGTGCATTTGAGTGCATCCCATGCTGTTGTCCAAGTGGATCTAATCTACTCCCATCTGTATAATTAGGCCTTTGGTTTGGGAACATGCCAGCATCATGGCCATATGGAGGATGGTCAACTTGAGAAGGTAAAGCAGGACCTGGAGGATATGGTCCTTGTGGACCATAATGAACCCCTCCTCTCCCTGTTAATGAGGTAGAACTCATGCCCGGAATGCCAGCTGGTGGAAATTCAGGACCATGAGGAATATGTCCTGCACCCAAAGGCCTAAATGGGGCAGACGGATGCCCAGGTAATGGCATATGATGTAAAGAAGCAAGAGGAGGTTCTTGTAATGATGAGGACCCAACTGGCCTTTGTTGAAGGGCAGAGGACCCATGAGGCATGAGAGCAGGATGTTGCTTTTGCTGATCAGCAGTAGAAATAGAATGTGAAGACTGCATCAGGCCCTCACCTTGCATCTGACCATGAAGAGGAAAGCCACCAGCATGTTGATGACTTGCATTTCTGTCCTTACTTGACTTCATACTCTGGTCTTCAAGGTGTTCACCTTCTGGCAAATGATTAGTATTATTTGGTGGCCCATCCTTCACACGTTTTTCTTCTGCATCATGGTCAGTATTAGATGCATGCTTCTGGTCATCCATGCCATCTTTAGGCTCTTCAATTTCATTCTTGACATTCTTAACGTCATTTGTGGATTTACTGTTATCATCCACAGTAACCAAATCACTTTCTAATTTTGCAGTTTTTACCTCACCTGCATCAGATCCAATACCAGAAGCAATAACCAAGTCATTCTGATCCCTTACAACATTTTTCTGAGAGCTTGAGTCAAGTTCTGAACCTTTCTCAATAACATGATCAGCTTGTCTGTCAGATGTAGGTCTTGGATTTGCAGCAGAGTGTTCCTCATGAGACAAATGCAGTTGGTTGTTCATCCTGAACGCATTTCCTGATTGTTGGTCTCCATCAATCTGCACTGATCTTACCTGCATGCCAACAGATGAGTGTGGATGGGGATGGGTTGGGTTTCCATATGGAGGCACCATGTGTCTTCCTCCAAGATTTTGTGCTTGATGTTGAAGAGGTTGGGTGCCATGAGGTGATGCAACATTCTGCAGTGGCTGCGCATAGGTATGAGAAGGTCCCTGGGGACGTAACTGAGAGTGTCCATGCTGATGTTGCTGCATGTAAGCACCTTGCTGATGCACTTGATTCTGAACTGGGACCGATGCCTGGCCAGGAAAGGAAGGCTGCTGCTGCTGCAAATACGGCTGATGAATTGGTTGCTGAGCTGATTGCATGACAGGGCGTTGACTGACAGGCATTCCAGGTTGATGAGAATGAGAAAGTATGGGCTGGTGTTGTGCAGGGGGAGCATTAAGGACCTGACCTGATGAAGGCACCACAGCAGATTGTTGGGGATTTTGAATTGGAATATGAGACTGTGGTGCACGCAGCAGAGGAGATTGTTGAGAGAACTGTGGATGAGGTCCACCTTGAGGATAATGCACTTGATGTTGAGACTGTGGTTGTGGATAAGATTGATGTCCAGTCACTGCATGTGCTGATGAATGCTGTGGCTGGAATTGAGGATTCACTGGCTGGCTTGGCTGAGGAGCAAAGGGTTGCAGACCAGGCTGCATCGGATGTTGAGCATGTGCTTGTGGCAGAACTTGAGTAAGAACTTGAGATGGAGGGACAGGATGTTGCGGATGAAGCTGAGAATGAGGGTGCCCAGGAAACTGTGGTTGTGGATGCTGCATCTGTGAATTAGGCTGCTGATATTGAGGGGCTTGTATATGTTGTGGAGGATGCTGAACAGTATTGGTTTGTTGGTGCATCTGAGCCTGAAGAGGTGGCTGTCCATTAGATGGTGGATGTGCTTGCAGTTGCATTTGAGATTGTGGCTGAGACGTGGCAGGATTTTGTGGTTGCAAGTTGACTTGAGGCTGGGCCAGAGGTTGAGTAGCAGTAGGCAGCTGAATTTGAGGATGTGACTGAGGTTGCATTTGCGGCTGAGCCTGTGGCTGAACTTGTGACTGAGGCTGCATATAAACCTGAGATTGTGGGTATTGTGAAACTGTTTGCTGTTGATAAGGGTAGTATTGCTGGTAATGCTGCTGGTATGGGTCGTATCCAGGATACTGCTGATAGTACTGTTGATATTGCTGTTGCTGTTGATACCATTGTTCTGCTGTAGTAGGCACTGAAGCCTGCGATGTAGACTGGGAATTTGTAGTTGGGTTCACTTGCTGATTAGAGTCCTGCCCAGGCGCTGAAGAAGTAGCAATTTGAGAAGACTGTGCCTGAGTGGTAGCACTTCCAACCGTAGGAGTCTGGTTCTGATCAGAAGCAGCGGTTGTCCCGGTGGCTGCAGCACCCTGTGCACCACCAGCATTAGTTTGAGTCTGCACACCCTGGAGTTAAACAAAAATAAAAACCAACTTACAGCAAATATAAGCAAAAACAAATTCCAGTTCAAAAGAATATGAAGATCAAAAACGGTAATTCATAAACTTACAGGACAGTTTTGTGCATGTTCCTGCACTTGACGGTGCACAATTTGAACTCCACATCTATTACATACAACAGGAGAATTGCCAAAGGCACATTCAGCACAATGAGAGGTACACTCAGATAAAGGGCCCTGCCATGTGCATCCGCTTCTATGGTACAGGCAATGAACCGTTATCTTGCCAATGGTTTCAGCAAGTGCTTTGTTTGATTCAATAAGAGGCTGCAATGAAATAAGAAGTCAAAATACAAAGTTCCATAAGCATGCATAGAAAGAAAACACTTGCTAATCAACGCTGTTGCAGTTTGAGGAAGAGAACAACCTTGGAATCTGCCTCTGTCACCAAGTAACCATCATAAGGGCAAGCACGAGTGGTGCTGACGACATAAGTTAAACACGGCTTACAATAGAGGTGAGTGCACTGAGACTGCAATGCTTCACTTGGGTAGACTAGCAAGCGACAAACCGGACAGAAATACTCTCCAGCAAGCGATTGAATGTTCAAAATGCACTCGTTATCAAAACCCATGGTGAAATATGAATCAACCTTCAACTCGAATCAAGCATCAATTGAATCAACACCTAGGAAAACGGAAATCAGATAAGATACTACATTTATCCACCCCATAAAAAGTTCCTTAAAGACCTATAAATAGGTTTTACAAAAGAAAAGACTAAAATAAACAGAATCATTGTAATAATACATAATTACATAAATTGCAGTAAAAGTTGCAAATTTCTCATTAATTAATGACGATATTGAGTAATCATAAATTAAAGTTCCAATTTTAGCATCGAATGCAGGCAATAAGAAACTTAAAAAAAATAACAGTATCTCTCAATGCTATAGAAACGCATACAAAACTCCCAAATTAACAAAACCCTAGAAATTATTTTTAATAAATTCAAGGCAGAAAAGAAAGGCAATTAGGGTTTAAAACTGGGGAGATTGATGCAGTGGCTGACTGTATTACACATATAATTGTAGGTAAGAATCAACGGAAAGGGAGTAGACGAACCTGATTCAACGGCTGATGGGGAGAGTGAATCGGCGAAGGGCGAAAGAGTTTACAGATGGAGACTACAGAGAGAGCGTCTGTGTGCGTGTGGCTTTTATATGGAAAAAGAGTGGAAATGACCATAATTGGGCGTTTAAACCACTTTGAGTCCATGCTGACGGTGGACGTCACGCCGTTAGCGAGTGGGCTTTTATCACAAAAAAAAATGTCAGCGAGTTTCTCCTTTATAGTAAATAAAATTATTTTCATTATAATTTAATAATATAAATATTTTTAAAATATAATAATTTAATTTAAATTTTTATTAAAATAGTTAAAACCTAAAATTATTTCTTATTTTTCCTAATATTTAAATAAATTTTTTCAATTAAACATATGAATTATTAATTTTATTCAATCAATAAAATTTCATATTAATTGAATCTTCCAATCACATTTTTTATATCAAAGTGATGATAATATACATATCAATAATTTTTATAATTAAATCATTAATTATTTTTTATTTTTATTTTTTTTATCTTGAATTGATATATTTTAAAATTATTATAATTTTTAAATATTTTAATTATATTTTTTATAAATTATACTCCATTCGTAGATGTTCTCTTCAGTTTTACGACAATTCCAGTAGGAACAATCCTTTTGGTACCAAAAGGTGATGTCCCTCACCCCAAGGGTCCACACCCCGACCCGATAGGACTGTGAAGGAGGTAAATCACGGTACACAGCGACCTCCTAGATGGGGATTCGGGATCTTGGTGCCCACAAGGAGCCCACCCAGAGGGTGTAACTCCCACACTGCGGCAGCCAAGACTCGAACCGTGGATCATTTGGTACCAACGCCACACCCGAGTACCAACTGGGCTATGCTCAGTCGCAATCAACTGCCACCAAACGCGGTGGGCTGCATGAACAACTTGCATTCGAGTGTCGATAATTTTGATGCAAGGACTAGGGCATGCAAGACTATGCTGCTCCACCCACGAAATGCGGCTGCAAGTCAGTGGGTGATAAAGAGGATTCGACAATCTTTTTCTATGGTTACTCTGGCTGTAGATTTTTAAGTCAATACAAAGGTTCTTTATGTGTCTGTGGACGAGAAATGCATGTCTATGCTGTTCTTGATAAGACGTCGAAGGATGAGGTTTCTGATGCACATGGAGGTGTGTTTGTTAAGAGATAGACACGGTTCCTTGCAAGTGATGAACTGGAAGTGTTGCCATCATCAACTGCAACAAGCATTTCTTCGCTTTCCAGGCTTGGAATTACAGACACAGGTAACATTCTGGAGAGTACATTCTCCATTGGATATGATATGAGGTAACAATGTTATGTTAATGTACAACACGTAAATATTTGCGGAAGGTTAGCTCATTGTACATTACATATTCAAAGTCATGCATGGTTTCTGTTTTTCAGGGTTATGGAATTGATAAAGGCCTCTATGGTATCACATAATCCGTTGACAGAAACTGTATTAAAGGAGAAAGAGTAAACTAAATCAAGCAATGAAACATTCCTTCAAGGGTGTTCTTTCTTTCATTAGACGTTAAATTCTGAATATGATGGTAATGAGAAGTTATGTGTTAGGCTCATAATCAGCAAATCCGAGAAAAGAATATGCTATGCAGAAGTGAATGAAGAGTCCTCGATCTACTCTTCAGTGTCCTTGCAAGGTGCCATTCAAAGATCCACATTGAGGAGCATGTGGTTCATGTACCCGGTGAAGAGGTAATTAAGTCAATCAACTCCTTCAAGCTTTTTGTTTTATCTCAAACATTACTTTCCAGGTTTCAGTTCTTTCCGTTAAACTCTGTAAACTTGTTGGTGTTGCAGGCTTCCCGTCTCTTGGTTGCATCCTTTACTTCTGAAACTGCTTTGACCAACACTTTCTTCTCCAGAGACCGAGTTAAACGAGAATCCCAAGTACTTAACCGGAACAAATGATTGTAATGATGATTATGTGACAAAGTAGTTTTGATGTCTTGGGTGTAATTTCTGACTTGGTCGAGAAATCACAATTGTAGTTCCTATGAATTCACAAGTCCGGCAACAAATATACTTCAAATCTTTATTTTTACATGTCACCTTAGCGCATATTTGAAGATCGGAACTTTTCATATGAATTTATTTCAACCATAGCAGATTGGCTAGAGAATACATAGACTTTCTGATGTCCTAGGCTACTCGTCTCCTGGTAGCATCTTTTAACTTGAAAATCTGCTCTGACCGACCGATACCTTCTTTTCCAAGAATCCAATCAGACAAGAATGCTGAGGACATGGTTCGCCCCTTAGTACTTGAGAAAAGAAGAAATGTCCTTGAGATGATGAACTTGTGGGCAAGCATTTTGATGTGGTTTTGGTTTGTTAGTATTATCACCATGCAGGCAGTAGTAGTTTAACAAATCAGAAAATGAATGTTATCAGAAATCAGGGCTTTATTTAGCCCTCTCTAACAGGGATTTCAGAACCCTTACAGATTCAAGAAAACGCAGGCACACGCTGTTGTGTGAATGGAATTGCATGCGCTTCTCTACCCAGGTTAGGTTAGCTTGGTTACGACCGACAAGAAACAAATTTTGGTTTAAGATATAAAATAAAATGTCTAAAGAAAAATCACCAAGTGGGTTCTCAAAAGTCACCTTGGGACTGAGAGTGCAGGACTCTAGAGCTTATCATCTCGGTTGTCGAGGCGTTAGAAATATACTTTGGAAACATGCATGCACGATTTACTATTGATTGAACTTCACTGCTTCATTCATTTCCCTTTTCCAAATCAGCTCTAGCATTTCTTCAAGTCCTTAAAAGCCTGATGGCCTTCTGCTTCTCCTTCTTGTATCAGTTACAAAAATAATTTTGTTTGGGTACACTTTCAAGTAAGGAAGAGGTGAGGTGAGATTTTGGTGTTAGAAAGTGTGAGTGGTTCCCAGCTCACTTGGAATCACCTTTTTTTCAACTTGAATAAAACTTATTGTTCAAATATTTATATTTGTTTATTATTATTTGATGATTAAATTCATATGTTTAGATAATGAATATGTTGATTTGATGTATGTTGAACTAAAGAAGAATTTATTATTCATATTATTTTGATTATAATGGAAGTTTGAAGTGGATTTAGTTTGTGTGGTTTTTTTCTTTTTGAATTTTTCATGTAAAAATTTCTTGTGTTGATTGTGTGTTGATTATTTGGTTAATTTCGTATATTATTAGTTGATTGATCTTAATTTTAATTGTATGAACAGGGAAAAAGATTAGGGTGAATTTCTTTTCCCAACAGAAAGAATGTCAAACCAGCCTTTTAAGTTGAATGTACTTGTTGACAAGGAGAAAAACAGGATATTATTCGCAGAATCTGATGCTGATTTTGTGGACGTTCTCTTCAGTTTTATGACAATACCTCTAGGAACAATCATCAGGCTCACTCGTAGTGAGCTACCACCAAAGGCAGTAGGTTGCATGAACAACTTGTATTCAAGTGTCGAGAATCTTGACGTGGCGTATCTGAGGACTGACGCATGCAAGAGTATGCTGCTCCACCCTCGAAATGCGGCTGCAAGTCAGTGCAGTGACTTGAAACTAAAGCTGGATAATGCAATGGTTTCGTCGAAACTCTTTTACTGTGGTTTTCGCTGTAGATTGTTAAGTCATTACATAGGTTTATCATGCGTCTGTGGACGAGAAATGAATTTCATTTATGCTTCTACTAAGACGTCAAAGAATGAGGTTTCTGATGCACATGGAGGTACATTTGTTAAGAGACGGGCCCGGTTTCTCATAAGTGATGCACTGGAAGTGCTGCCAACATCAACTGCAACAATCATTTCTGGGCTTTCCAGGTTTGGAATTACAGACGGAAGTAACATTCAGGAGAGCACATTCTCCATTGGATATAAAGAGGTGACGATGTTATATTAACGTACAATACGCAAGTATTTGTGGAAGATTAGCTAATTATACATTGCATATTTAAAGTCAGACATGGTTTCTGTTTTTCAGGTTATGGAATTGCTAAAATCCTCTTTGGTATCACATAATACGTTGACAGAAACTTTGTTGAAGCAGAAAGACTTACCTGAATCAAGCAATGAAACATTTTGTCAAGGCTGTTCTTCCGTAAGGCATCAAATTCAGGAACATGATGGAAATGACAAGCTATATGTTAGGCTCGTAATCAGCAAATCCAAGAAAAGGGTATGTTATGCAGAAGTAAATGAAGAGTTCATCGATCTACTCTTCAGTTTCCTTACATTGCCACTTGGGTTTGTAATCAAACATTTGCAAGGTCTTGCTGCTTCGAAAGGATGCATCAATCATCTATATAACAGCATCAAAGTCCTTGATGTTGAGAAATACTTCAAGTCAAATGATTTCAAGGAGATACTGCTTAGTCCTAAGATTGCTCCTACTTTTGGTTATGATAAGCAACTATTGAGGGTAGATGAAGCTGTTCACCAATACTACTGTACACCCAATTCCAATGAATTTACAGTTACAACAGAGAAAAGTTCATCGAGTGGGAATTGCTTTACTGTCAAAGACCCCAAATCACCATACAACAGCAGTGAAAGTGGTGGAGGATATGTGATGGGACCTGCAATGTTCACAGTAACCGATGACCTGAATGTAACACCCATCTCGTCTGTATCTGTTCTCAGCAAATTGAAGGTGCCATTCAATGATATTGAGGAGCGTGTGGTTCATGTAACTGGTGAAGAGGCAAGTCATTCAATTGTTTCCATGTCTTAATTTCGATGCATATATAACTGTGTATCCATTCCTCATCTTCTCTGGTGTTGCAGGCTTGCCATCTGCTGGTTGCATCCTTCACTTCGGAAACTGCTTTGACTGACACTTTTTTCTACAAAAACCCAATTAAACAAGAATACTGACGACATGTTTGATCTCATACAACTTGAAAGGAAGAAGTTTGCTCGTAGTGATGATTATGTGTTCCAAATATTACTATTTTGAGGATGCGATGTGTTAGTTTGTTTCTGCATTACTGTTTCCATCTTTCTCTCTGGATTCATCAAAGCAATCAACATTTCTGAAAAGAGTAAAGTGTTAATGACGTTGTTAAGCTGATATTCTTCAATGGGCTTTGGAGAGAACGTGTTCTTCCTGGTAAGGCTTTCTCATGGGCTGACTGCATTCATACCATCTTAGGATGAAATTATATATATATATTTCTCGTGGGCATTGAGTAATTTACTCAATGCATCTAGGAAGTCACTGAGTACCGTGATTTACCTCTCTATAACTATTCAGGTTCGGGTGTGGGAGTGAGGGAATCATCTTTTGGTATCAAGGATGAAATTATATTATATTTAATTTTTTAAAAATATCAATTTTAATTTACAAAAATCTTATTATTACTAAAATACCTTTTTTAAAAAAAATTTTATGTTTCATTAATAAAATTAAACCTAATTATTTCTAATTCTTTTTTTCTCTCCTTTACATTTTTTCAATCTTACTTCTCTTTTTTTCTCTTATTTTTTTATTTGTGATGATCTTTTTATCTTCATTTTATTTTTCTATTTCTCTAATTATTTTTTTAAATAATTTGTTATATGATTTAATTATGTTTTTTATTTTTTCTAATTTTTTATTGTATATGTTATATTTATTTGATTTTATTTTATGATGAATATTTATAAGTAAATATATATTATATATATGTATTTATTCATTTATATATTTATTGAAAAACAAAATCAACATTTATACAATAAATAATCAATAAAACCATAAAAATATTATATAAATATAATAAAAATTAAAAGCTAAAAAAACAAGAGAATAAAAGAAAAAATAAAAAAAAAGGAGTAATATTATAGTTATATAATAAAAAATGATATAAATTTATATATATACATATATAATTACATGTTCAATATTAATTGTAATTAGTAGTTTTCATTAAAATCAATATGGTTCTCATTAAAAAAAAAGAATGAATAAAAAAATAAATTACATCATATTATTGAGGGAATTTAATAATTATTTGGAATATTTTATTTAATTTGAATCCAGATTAATTATTTTTTTTAATGATGTGATGATTGTTTTTTCCATAATTGAATGAAGACCATTATTCTTTTAATATTATATATATATATATATATATATATATATATATATATATATCTTAACGTGATTGATAATCCATGCAAGACTGAGAAAGATTCTGGTTTCTTCTACGTAGCGCCATATTTATTATTATTTTTATTATTTCTATTATTCATTGTTCAACTTCTACCAAATAAAAATAATTTAATAAAAATGAATTATGGAATATCTCTTAATAATAATAATAATAATAAATATTATTATACAAATGTAAAGGCACGATGATGTTGGAATATCAATTATTATTGTACCTAAAATGACAATATATTATTACAAAACAAAACAATAATAGTTTTTTCCCATTAAAATATATTTTATTAAATATGTGTTTTTTAAAATATAAATATTTCAAAAATATATAGTTTAATTTAAAAGATTTATAAGTTTAATAAGAATAAATAAAAGATAAAAATATATAAATATTAAATATCATAAATAGATGGTATATAAATTTCATTAAATATTTAAATTTTATAATATTTTATTTTAAATTTTATAAATCAAATAAGATATTTCATTTTAAATAATTTAAATCAGATAAATTCATAAAAAAATATTGATAATGTTCTTATCTTATAAATTTCTTTAGCTTGAATAGAAAGGCGAGATATATTTATAAAATCGTGATCATGTATATATATATATATATATACACATATGATTAAAATATAAAATATGGATCTCCCATCTAGGAAGTCGCTGGATACCATGATTTACCTCTTTCATAATTCTATCGGGTCAGGATGTGGTAAAAAAAAAAAATGAAATATGGTTCTTCACTTACCAGAGCAGACAATGATTGATCATCACAAAATAGAAGCAAGAACTAAACCAGAAAAAACCAAAGAATAAGAAGGCTCCCAAGAAAATTCTCCATGTTGATAACTTGAATCACAAGTTATCTTCTGTATATTTATTCCATAATATTAATATTCAAAATATTATTTATTAGTATATATAAATATTTTATTGAATTATATACATATATAAATAATTAACGAGGGTAATAATACTGAAAGATATTATATAAAAATAAGTTTTTTTAATTATCATAGTTTTTCCAAAAACTATATAATGGAATTTAATAAGTTTCATAAATTATGATCATATATAATTTGGCAATTATTTAATAATAAAAAACAGCAAATACTTCATGGAAAACTACCGCCCATCGCTGTCTTCCCTTCTCAGCAAACATAGCCCATTCTTTTATTTCCAGCCGTATAAGAATAGTAGTTGCGCTCTTTCCTGCATACCCGCATCAATTCCAATTTCAGATTTTCAGTTCCTGAAACAGAACCAGATCGCAGCTTATTCAAAAAGAAAATAAAAAATCAGTTGGGTTTGTCTGAAAGGTGCTAACTTTTTGAAATTCTCCATCTTTTTCTTCAGTTTTACTTCATGCCCAGTTCAATTTACTGGTCATTTAATTAAGAATCGAGTAGCTTCAATTTTGTTATGACCAATATTTAACTGGGTTGTTGCCTGCTTTTTGTTTCAGGGAAATGACTCCGCGTTTCTGAGCGTTTGCTGGTTTCCTTTCTTTTTAGTGTTAAAGATGGAGTCTTTGTCTCCTTTTAGCTTTCAATTTTGGTGTTGGGTTTCTTTGGTTGTTTTGCTGTGGAATAGTGGAGCAGTAAAATCAGATTCCGAATATTTGATTGGTCTTGGAAGCTATGACATTACAGGACCTGCGGCTGATGTTAATATGATGGGGTATGCTAATACTGAACAGATTGCTTCAGGAGTTCACTTTAGGTTGCGAGCTCGGAGTTTTATTGTGGCTGAGCCACAAGGGAACCGAGTAGTGTTTGTGAATCTTGATGCTTGTATGGCCTCACAAATCGTGACTATTAAAGTCTTGGAAAAGTTGAAAGCAAGGTAATTCACAATTTTTGCATATCAAACCTCATAAAATAATTTCTGCATACTAGTCAGGAGGCGCTCAATTTGATACACTGTGACAATCATACGTTCAATGATGAGAATTTTCTTATTTTTTGTTCTTTTGAAAGAGCTATTGACTTTGTTCTACAGTTTTTTTTAACTCAGTTATGTATCTTGAATATATATGGAAAGAGAGGAAAAGAATTGAAAAGCTTGGATTTAAGTTTATCATTTCTGTGAAATGATGTAGATTGTGTGAACAAATTTGACAGGTTTGGTGATCTTTATACTGAAAAGAATGTTGCTATCAGTGGAATTCACACACATGCTGGTCCTGGTGGCTATCTTCAATATGTTGTATACATCGTAACATCCCTTGGATTTGTGCGTCAGTCATTTGATGTTCTTGTGGATGGTATCGAGAAAAGCATAATACAAGCTCATGAAAATCTGCGTCCAGGTTCAATTTTTGTGAATAAGGGTAAGGGAGGCTACTACCTTTTAAATCTCCATATGAATAATATCAATGGCTTTCATTTTTCTCCCTTATTAGTGAAAATTTCATTCACTCTTGGTGTTTTGGAATTTCATTTCTTGATTAAAGCACCAAATCTTGAAATGATGATCTCATTGCATTTTGTTTTTGAATTAGAGCGAAGGCCTTTAATGCTTTCCGGAAACATATTTTCTTATACGTTGTTCCATTTTAGCTGTTCCTACATCAACCTTATCTGCCATTTGTTTTATTAACCATAAGTTGGTTTTGTGACAAGACAAAAACTTTCTTGTGCGAAAAAATGATATTTAGACTAGTTAACGTGTTCTATATGATGTTGTTTTCCAAACACCAGATTTCGGTATGCAAGACCCACTTTATTATACTGATATATTATGCTTTCATGGATACAGTTGCTGTTTTTTTAAGTTTCTTAATATGGGTGTATGCATGTAATAAAGGTTTGGCTTTTCATTGGCAGGTGAGCTATTAGATGCTGGAGTGAATCGTAGTCCTAGTGCATACCTTAATAATCCTGCAGAGGAACGTAACATCTATAAGTATGATGTCGACAAAGAAATGACCGTTTTGAAGCTTGTTGATGATGAGTGGGGTCCAGTTGGTAGTTTCAATTGGTTTGCTACACATGGAACTTCAATGAGTCGTACAAACTCTTTGATAAGTGGGGATAACAAGGGTGCTGCTGCCCGATTTATGGAGGACTGGTTTAAGAACAGGGGTGCTGGTATCTCATATGCTGATGAAAATCTGGCAGATGGAACCCCTCGACGAATCTCAAATATAATTCCAAATCTACATGATAATCGTAAGTGGTTTTCCATTATGAATACTCTATCATTGGAGAAAGGCTTACGAAAAGCTCCATGATCTATATAGTTTCAGCAGACCATTTCTTTATCCAAATTTTACATTGATCAATGAGCATTGAGACTGCCCGCACTATTGTCACAGACCCCCATGAGATTATATTGAGGAGATTGTTTTATCCCTTCCAGCCTTAATGATTCCCCATCTTCTACTTAATAACATGTCATATGCCATTGGTTAAAATCCAATGAGTACCTGATGTATGAATCCATGCATTATGATGAAGCATGTGTGATTTGGTGTGTTGGTAAACAAAATGAATATTTAATGTTGTTCTGCTATATTCTGATCATGTCTATGATCAAGATCCTTGAATTTTGACATGATCATTGAACTTCAGTGCATTGTCAGAGAAGGTGCTCAATTTTTATTGTATTTTACTTAGGTAACTGTTGCCAGATTTTTGTGAAAATTGGCTGAACTTGATGGTGCTAACTTGGGAGTCCTGAATTTTTATTAGGAGAACTTGATTAAAAAAATTTTGCTTGGTTATTTTGTTAAGGTTTAGCCAAATTTTATTAAAATCTAATAATAATATTTTTGTTAAAATAAAGTAAATTTGAGTAATTCTACTGATTTAAATTGAAACTTAGTAATCATGTCAAAATCATTTGTCAGTTTGATGAATTTGGATGGGACTAGGAAGGACAAAAAGGATATTCTCGCATTTACTTTTTGATGTTTGTGAGTTGCAGGTCATGAACTTTTGGAGCTTGCTGCGTCCTTCAAGTCTTATCCTGGTAGACCAGCTACCAAGATTCTAAGTGCTGCAAATCGTGTCAGGGGTGTTTATAGGCAGGCTCAAAAACCTGGATTTGTATCTGCATTTTGTCAAAGTAACTGTGGTGATGTCAGCCCCAATGTGCTTGGAGCCTTTTGTATAGATACTGGGTTACCTTGTGATTTTAATCATAGTACCTGTGGTGGGAAGAATGAGTTGTGCTATGGCCGAGGACCAGGGTATCTATTTACCTGCTTTCTGGTGTAGTTGATGGTATAAATATTCCTTTAACCTGTTGTGATACTAATGTGCACTTTACTATAACGTGGCAGCTACCCTGATGAGTTTGAAAGTACACGTATTATTGGGGAGAGACAATTCAGAAAAGCTGTGGAACTTTTCGACAAAGCATCAGAAGAATTGAAAGGGAAGGTTGACTATCGTCACACTTATATTGACTTCTCCCAGCTTGAGGTGACACTTCCTAAAGAAGGGGGAGGTTCTGAGGTGGTCAAAACTTGTCCTGCAGCAATGGGGTTTGCATTTGCTGCAGGAACAACAGATGGACCTGGAGCTTTTGATTTTAAGCAAGGAGATGACAAGGTAATCTTGTTTTATGATCTTACTGTGCCTCAAATTGTCTTCTATTGGTATGATGATTTTTGATATTAAAATGTTTGGTCTGATTGTTTGTGTAAATATTATAGGGAAATACCTTCTGGAGGCTAGTTCGCAACTTCCTGAAAACACCAGGTAAGGAACAAATCAATTGTCAGCATCCAAAGCCCATCTTACTTGACACTGGCGAGATGAAAAAACCATATGCCTGGGCGGTAAGTTGGATTCCCTTTAATACATGTTCTGGCTGGAATGTTGTTGAAGTTTCTTACATTATGAAAGTGTCCCCTCTCAGCTTCGACTAATATGAACTTGAAAAGAATAGCTTTTTCTAGTGATGTTTTATCATAGAAATTGTTTAACACCCATTATTTAAAGGTTTTTAACGATTGCTTAAAGAACTCAGTTTTGAACGTGTTATTTGATTGTTCATGGATGTGGCAGCCTTCAGTACTTCCAATCCAGATTCTCCGAGTGGGGCAGCTGGTTATTCTTAGTGTACCAGGAGGTATGAGCTTGCTTTATTCCTTTTATTTTTTCTTGCAAGGCTATTGGTGTCATTAGCAGATTCTTTGTCCCACAATATGGTGAAACTTATCTTGACATTTGGCTAAGATGAGAAATCGGTTAATATTGGTAATAATGCTCAAGAAAAGATGCCAAGTCTGGTTGTTATTCAATTTTATATGTATATATTACCATATCTGAACCAGTTTGCTACTGTACATTCATGAATTTCTAACTCTTTCAAACAGAATTTACAACAATGGCGGGAAGGCGTCTTCGGGATGCTGTGAAGACAGTTCTCACAAGTGGAAATAAACAATTTAGTAACAATGTTCATGTCGTAATAGCAGGACTCACCAATACGTATTCACAATATGTGACCACCTTTGAAGAGTACGAAGTGCAAAGATATGAAGTGAGTAAATTGTGTTCTGGATGATGGATAGAGCTTAGAGTTTCATTTCTAACGTTAATTGCTGAATACTTGCCACATTGGCATGATGAACTACGTAAAAACATGACTCAACATAGGTTCCTTCCTTCACATAGAAATATGCCCTTATGGTCGCAGCTGCTTCTCTGCAGAATTTACATGATGTTGAATGCAGCTTTTGCAACTACCTATGACCTCAGATTGAATGAACCTTACCTGTCGTTTTGTAAGGAATGAGAACTGATAACTTAGATCGTAGATGTCAGCATATTTTAACCACTGGAGACGTCACCATGCTTCTTTTTAGTGGGACCTCTGCTGGGGCCCTCCCCAGGAACTGGGAGCTTCCTTCAGGCTTGAACCCGAGTCCCTGGAAGGGGGTTAAAGCCCTGGCCATGGCGCTCCGCGCAGGGGGTCCATGAACCATGAGTTAGTTGTCGTATGTTTGTTTTAGGCCCTTTCTATGTAGAATCATTCAACATTTTAGTTCATTGTTCTGAGAAACTGAAAAAACTCCCAGGGTGCTTCCACTCTATTTGGTCCACACACTCTCAGCGCGTACATTCAGGAGTTCAAGAAGCTAGCAAGCGCCCTCCTCACAGGCCAAGCTGTGGAGCCCGGTCCACAACCGCCCGATCTCCTTGGCAAGCAAATAAGCTTACTTCCGCCAGTTGTCGTGGATGCAACCCCACCGGGTGTATCTTTCGGGGATTGCAGCTCTGATGTTCCCAAGAACTCAACCTTCAAAAAAAGTGATACAGTAACAGTTGTTTTCTGGTCTGCATGCCCAAGGAATGACCTCATGACAGAAGGTACATTTGCGGTTGTGGATATCCTCCAGGGAAATAAGAGATGGGTTCCAGCTTATGATGACGATGACTTCTGCCTGAGGTTCAAGTGGTCAAGACCTTCAAGACTGAGCGCGCGGAGTCAGGCAACCATGGAATGGAGGATACCTGAAACAGCGACGCCAGGTGTGTATAGAATAAGACATTTTGGAGCGGCAAAGAGCCTTCTGGGCTCCATTAGCCATTTTACTGGTTCATCTAGTGCTTTTGTGGTTGTATGATTTTCCATTGGAGAATCAGATGATGTAATGAAAGCGAACCTGGTATTACACTGAATTTCATGTGAATGTTTGAACCACGTAATCTTACTCATGAGTAATGGATCATGGGAAATCTCTCTTTTGTATTGTCAGGATTCTTTCTGCTATCTATTTTAGACACGCGCTCACCTTGGATCTTGTCTGAAGAGGGAGATGTTGACCTGCCTGCTCCTTACAACAATATAAATAATAGCTTCTTTGAATTTTTATTTAAAAATGCAGGTAAAATTTTAATATTTGAATAATTTATATTATGAATCATCGAATTGTTTATTTTCTTAATTTCAAATAATTATAAATTTTTAAAAATGTTTTTGATGATATTATGATTTGAATAATAAAAATTCATTTTAATTATTATTTATATCATAAGATTATGATTCAAAATCTTAATTATATCAAAAAATATAAACTCGATTTTGATTTCAATTTAAACATGAATAACTTAATATGATTCATTTAACATATTTAGTATGATCTAACCCATAAATTAAAACATATTAAAATAGCATAATTTTTAGAAATTAATAAATCAGTTAATTAGGAATGAATAAATATTACAAAAAATTTAAAAATGGATAATATTCGGTAATTTAGATTCAATTTATTGATTTTTTTTATTTTTAATTCAGATATAATGTTAAAATTATTCGATTTTCAATTTTTGATTTGATTATTATGAATTTAATTTTTTCCCATTTTCAATAATTTAAATATGGTTTTAATTCAAATTTTTCATAAAAAGGGAATCCATAGATGGAGTAAATAGTGTAAAGCAAGTTGTGGGTGGAGTGAAGGTATCGTGTCAAAAAAGGCAACCTGATGATGTGTGCATATTTTATAGTATCTTTAGCATTTGTCAAGGAAGAAAATAAAAATCTTAATCTTAATCTGAATCTGTTCATCTTTTTGGTTGTGTTTGTCAGATCATATAATAATTGCACTCGTAATTGCCTCGATTTCAACTCACATTACATGACATGGCAGATCTCAGTCCCAAGTCTCAGATTTCCTTTGCTGAAATCTTTCTATGTAGTGCTTTTGCTGCTTGTTTTGCAGAGGTACTCCCTTAATTCCTTACCATTTCTCCTGTAAGATCTGCATTTCAAGCCTCCTTCTTTCGGTGCTTTAGTTTGGATTATTGGGTTTTCTTTCTATTGTTCAATTAGCTGCCATGTTATATGGGATTAGCCATTTTATAATTCATTAAAGCTTTTAATCTCCAGGGTGTTTAACAATTCATCTGGGTTTTGATTACTCTTTAATTGGTTTTGTTTTTATATCGCTGTTATGCCTGCAATGCAAGAACAAAGGAAGTGCTTATCAGTGTTCTCTTGATTTTTACAGTTCTGCACTATTCCTTTAGACACTGCGAAAGTCAGGCTTCAGCTTCAGAGAAAAGCTTCTGATGGGGATGATGGAGGAAGTGCACCTAAGTATAAGGGTTTATTTGGTACTGTGGCTACAATTGCAAGAGAAGAAGGCTTACCTGCACTTTGGAAAGGCATCACTGCAGGATTACACCGCCAGTTTATATATGGAGGTTTAAGGATTGGATTATATGAACCTGTATGTTTTCATTGTTTTTGCATCCATGGATATGATTAACTGTTGATAGATGTTGACATCTTTGTATCTCGTCTGACAGGTGAAAACTTTTTTGGTTGGTAGCCATTTCATTGGTGATATTCCTTTATACCAGAAGATACTTGCAGCTTTGATAACAGGTGAACTCATTTGATAAATGTCCTGATGATCTTAGATTATAACCGATTCTTTGATGCTTATCTTGACAAACTCATTAGAAATTCTTTATCATTGAACAGGTGCTATAGCAATCACGGTTGCTAATCCGACTGATCTTGTGAAAGTTCGTTTGCAAGCTGAAGGAAAATTGCCAGTTGGGGTGCCTGGGCGGTATGCCGGAGCTTTGCATGCATATATTACTATAGCGAGACAGGTTAGTTTTCTATAATTCATTATTCCTTTTCTTCTCAGTAATTTGATGTACTCGTGCAATACCTTTTTTTCTGAACTAGGAAGGACTAGGGGCTCTGTGGACCGGACTTGGGCCTAACATAGCTCGAAATGCTATTATAAATGCTGCTGAACTAGCCAGTTATGATCAAGTGAAGGAGGTAAATTCCTGTGTCTAGTTTTGAATTTGAACTTGCTACTTTAATCATTTTCTTCGTTGTTATGACTCAGAAGTGGCAAATGCCTATGATTTATTGGCAACTTTCTAAATTCTTTTAACTCGTGCAGACAATTTTGCAAATCCCAGGGTTTGTGGACAATGCTTTTGCTCACCTTCTAGCTGGTCTTGGTGCAGGATTTTTTGCTGTTTGTATCGGTTCTCCCATTGATGTTGTAAGTATCTTTCATCAACTTCTTGAACTTTGGCAAATAACAAGTGCATTTGGCAACTCAAAAAGTATTTGTTTTAATAATACCATTATCTGTTATAGCCATAAATTTTACTTTTCCACAGGCACTGATCTATTTGATCATGCTCAACAATAGCCTATTACGTATGTTTTGCGGCTTAACTCATTGAAAATGGTAAACATTGTAGTGTTTTGAGTGATCATAAAACTGGTAAAATATGTTACTAATGTGGCAATGAACTTTTATCAATAGTAACAAGTACCATTAGCATCTCTCCGACATTTGTGGATATAGCATGAATGGCAGATTGTGGTATGAAATTACTGTAGTTCATGTTAATACTGGACTAGATGCTACATCTATTATGTTCCAGGTGAAATCTAGAATGATGGGAGACTTGGCATACAAAAGCACTCTGGACTGTTTCTTCAAGACACTGAAGAATGAGGTAACGTCTACCATTAACTTCCTTAGCTGTCATGTTTCATATCAATGGCAATATAATTCAAAGCAGCTGTGGAAACTTCTATCTCTTCTATTTTATCAATGTTGAACTTGTATGGGAAACTATCAACCTGTTTTTTTATCATTAGAAAGTATTTTGTACACCATTAATTCCATTTTCCGTATTTTCTTTCCTTTTCTTTTGTCTAATCCTTCTTAAAGGCAGCCCTACTCAGTGCCTTGAGGCTTTAATTTGGCTTTACTATTACATGTGACTTTTATTCCGCAGTAATTGTTATCATATTAGTAGTAATCCATCGGTCTACGCCTGCAGGGATTTTTTGCCTTTTATAAAGGCTTTCTTCCAAATTTTAGTCGGCTGGGATCATGGAATGTTATTATGTTCTTAACTCTTGAGCAGGTAATATAAGCGAGATCTTTCCTTTCATAAATGTATTATTGTATACTTCAATTCAAATTCAGGGTAATTCTTGCTAGTTCATTAATTTGAGATCTATTTATGGTTCTTGCATTGCCTTGTGACGCACATGGATGAGCTTCTGTCCCACATGTTTTGTATGGAAAGGGGAAGTGTTTCCCTACAAGCAAGGGCTAGTGATTTATTACTATTGATTAATGTTTAAAACAATTGTGCTGATGATGATCTTACTTTTACTGCTATTTATGTTTGGGTTGGAGAAGCAGTTTTGCTGTAGACCATTTCACAGGAAATTGGAACTATATCCAATCCATTTAAGTGTATATTTACTGTATCACTTTAATGATCTTTTAGCTTAAATGATGCTGTGTTTTAGGCATGCAAACTGATTTTGTACTAGTTTTGGAGAAAGCACAATTGCTGTATCATTTTTCTTTGAGAATTTAGTATGCTTGGTTTTGCTCGAGCGGTCTGGTTAGAATATCATCCATCTTACTGCCAGTAAATGGTAAGGCTTATTCCTGTTACCCTGTTATCTCAGGTAAAGAGAATATTCACCAGGCAAATATACAATGACTAGCGAGTTCTTGTAAGCAAGAAGCCATGCGTGCATCTCTTCCAATAGAATTATTGGTGATTCTTTTCCCGCTCTGGAAATAAGCTTCACTTTCCTCTGCACGGTCTTTCCCCACTTGGTTAAACTGAGAGTTGCTGGCTTCATATGATAGTTGATACACCGGAGCATATTGTTCTTCTGTTGGATTACAGGTTTCCTTATCATTAAATCTGGAAAGAAGGATGCTATATTATCGAAGTTGTCATTCAAGTCCATTTTTCTACTGGTTTTTTATGCAGTACGTTTCATTCTTGTAACATCTGTATAGAACTAGGTGACTGGCTGCGCTATTCATTCTTTCAACCATTGTTTCTGAGATTCTTATTGTATGCAAATCCACCATTATGTCACCACGAGAACGGTTATTATATGGTTATTATTGAACTAATGGATATTTATCCTCTATAATGGAGCACAAACTCCAAATAAAATTCAAGCTAGCCTAAGATGTCAAATATTATCCTAGCTAAAATTGAAATTTACAGTCATTTATGGAGTTTTATAAAATTATTGAGGTTAAACAGTTTCTTGGGATGACATCACAGAAAGCTTTGATTTTTCAAACCCACCAGTCAGCAAGGTCGTTGGTAATAAATTCTGGGTAGACCAAAGAGATAAGGCTACTCAGATATTTTTCCATAAAGTTGAGATATTTTTAAGTTCTGGTCCCAATTTTGGTACAAAAGTCACATGATTAATCAAAGAAAGAAACCATGTTCCCTGCAAGAATCTCTTATCTACAAGTTCATTATACCAAACTCAAGAGACAGACGATCAGAGAAAGAAAGAAAGAAGAAGAGAAAATGGAGTGTAATGGAAGGCCAAATAGGAGTGACATCCATTTAACAATGGAGGAAGAAGCAAAACTGGAAGAGCAGACCAGAGAATATTTTGATGGATTAGCTCCTAAACGCCATACCAAGCCTCAACGTAGTGAATATTCATCTCAATACGTTGATACTCTTTCCTTCACTAACGGAAATATTTCTCATGATCATGCTTCCAGCCCTGAATTCCTTCAATTCCAACGTCTTGAAGCTGATCCTCAGGTGGGTTCATTGTTTATCAGACTCTTACTCTTACCCTTTTCCAGAAATTTTGTTTCCTTGTCAGCAAGCTTTTCATATGTTGATTAAACTTGAAACATCTCGGAAAACTTATCTTTGGTTGTAGAAACTGAGTTACAATGCAAAAGGCGAAGCTGGGGAAGAATTTACAGAGACGGAGTATTACAAGGATCTCAATTGCATCGACAGGCAGCACCATACGGTATTGAAACCTTGCTATTTTCTGCTTTTCCATGAGAAAATGTCCCGCAGAACCATGTGCTCTAGCTTGATTGATCAGAGATTATGATCATCTTTGAGTTGATCTGGTTCAAGTTCTGGGGGAAGCTATTGGTTTCTGATCCTTGTAGGATAGGATAATATAGATTTTAGAGGTTTTTACAAAAGGAATTGTGTATCAGAAAAGAACAAATGCATTCATTCAAGTTGGTATTCTGCCAAAGATAGGATTTGACGGTAATCCTGTTGATTTCAGACTGGAACAGGGTTCATCAAAATGGAGAAGGCAAATGGGAAAAGCTTCACTTTAACACCAGATTCTGAAACCTGCTGCCATGAATCTTGCAAAGGAAATCCAGCAACTAATGACTGGATTCCAGCTGCTCCTGATGCAGTAAGACACCCAATTACCTGCTGCATCTGCAATCACCATAACCCGTTCTCTATATGTCTCACATTTTCCAGGAAAGCTAACTGGTAGCTTGATTTTTTCCTTTCTCAGGTCATAGTTACTTCAGACAAGCCCAGGAGGAGTGACAATTGAAGAAAATGGTGTTTATGCAGAATGTAATTGCTGTCTTCTATGCTACTTATGATCCCATTTGCGAGAATGTGTATTGTTGTTGCAAGCTTGGACATTTCATTTGCCAAGTTCAACTGTTATGAACCTGAATTCTGGTTTCTGGACAAGGTTATTTGATTTAAAACTTCTCTCCGGTCTCCGATTTTGATCGGAGATGTAAAATCATTTACATGTTATTATTTTACCATTTAAACTTTTTTTCGGGTTTGATATATAGAATTTTTTAAAATCGAAAAATACGATATTATTTATTTAATAAATAATATTTTATGAAAGCAAAAGCAGAAGATAATAAAGGAATTGAATTTAACATTTTTATTATTGAATTTATTTTAATTTTAATATGATTGTATCATGCTTTTGATTTATGATGAGATTATTAAAATTTAATTAATATAAACTATTAAAATTTAAAATATAATATTCATTTATTTTTTAATATGATAATAAATAATTCAATTGAATTTAATAGATTTTGTAAAACTTGATTATATTTTTAAAATATAATAAATTTAATTTGAGATTGATAAATCAAATTTGAATTATAAAGCATTTCACATTTAAAGTGGGTCTAAATTGTTAAAATGTTTCCTTACACTTATTTATAATAAGAAATAAAAATTATTTGAATTAAAATTAAAACAATTAATTTTGATTCATAAAAATATTTATAATTAAACTTAATTTGATTAATTATAGTAATACATAAAATTTCTAAAAAATCTTAATTTATTAAAATTTAAATATCAAAATAAAATATTATTTTACCTCTTTTGTTATTCTCCATTCAATTCTATGATTTTTTTTCTTATGAAAAAGCTCATATCTAACAAATTAAATTGGTTAATCAATTGATATTTTGGTTAATCAACCAAATTTTTGATTCGATTAACATTTAATCGGTCGATTGTCAGTTAATGATATTTAAAATTTTTGATAATTAGTTTGGTTCGATTAATTTTAATCGGTTAATTGAATTAACTAAACCAACCATAAACTAATATATATTATTTTATATGTATCTAAAATATCCTATTTTGAAAAAAAAAGAATAATATTATTAATTAAATTTATTTAAAGATTGTTAGTTCATCATAATTTTTAATAAATAATTTTTATATTTTTTAAAAATATTTAAATAGAATTATTATCATATTATTCATAATTGTTTGTAAGTTTTTCAATTTATTTATTTAATTATCATGTAGGATTGTTTCAAAATTCCATATGATTAGAAAATCATAATAAAAAAATAATGTTAAAATGAATATATTTGTAATTATTACTTTATATTTTAACAGTAAAAATTGATAAAAAAAAATTATCAAATACATCATTTTCTTGATTATAAAAATTAATAATTATTAATCAACAAGTTTTATAAACATTACAACTAAGCAAAAATTATTAAAAATCAAATAAATCGATTTAGTAATTTTTTCAACTAATGATTTTTTGATTTTTCATTTATGATTTAGTTATAATATTCAAATTTTTTATCTTTAATTTTTGATTTGATTAAAAAAATTAAAAAAATTAAAAAAATTAAAAAAATTAAAAAATCAGAAAATAAATTATAAAACGAGATCATTTTATAGTAATATTCAAAATAATGTTATTTTATATCAATTATCTAATTTGATTATTATGGATTCAATCTTTAATTTATTCAGTTTGATTTTTTGATTTCTAAAAGGATTTAATTCAGTTTTAATTATTATAAATTTGATTTTTAATTATTTGATTCAATTTATTTGATTTTTAATAATTCGACTTAATTTTAATTTTATGAATTTAATTTTTAATTTATTTCATTCAATTCAAAATTTTCATGAAAATCGAAAGTAAACATTAAATCAAATAATTGGTTTATTAATATGTTACTAATTTTTTTTTTCTTAGGAATGAATTTTTAATAATTTTTTAGAAAAAAAACTAGAAAATGAGACTAATTACTACACCGCCACGTGCTTTCCCTTCACACGGCAATAATAAATATCCCAATTGCATTTGGTTTCTAATTTTATTAGGGTTTCTTCAAATCAATTTGTTGGATTTCGACGATCTTTTGTTTTGGGATTTTGCTTTCAAAAACCAGAAAGAAATTCTACGAATCTAACTTCACATAACAAGTTCGTCTAGGGTTCAGCAGAACATAAGAAATGGCTCATAGATTGTTAAGAGACCTCGAATCTGACGGTTGGGAACGCTCCGATTTTCCTATAATTTGCGAGTCTTGCCTCGGTGACAATCCTTATGTCCGTATGGTAATTCTCTAATTCTTCCAATTGAAACTGAAGTTTATGTATTTTCTACTTTTAATTGTAATGAAATTTTGTGGGTTTTTGTAAGAATTTGTTTGGGTGATTGCAGACTAGAGCTGAATTCGATAAAGAATGCAAGATATGCACTCGGCCGTTTACAGTTTTTAGATGGAGACCTGGTAGAGATGCGAGGTTCAAGAAAACTGAGATTTGTCAAACATGTTGTAAGTTGAAAAATGTTTGCCAAGTTTGTCTTTTGGATCTTGAATACGGGCTGCCAGTTCAAGTTAGAGATACTGCTCTCCATATCAATTCTAATGATGCCATTCCTAAAAGTGATGTCAATAAAGAGTACTTCGCTGAGGAGCATGATCGTAGGGTACGTCTACTTATTTATTCAGTAGTTTTATTATTGGATTTGCTTAGAAATAAACATTTTCTAGCATGTTCTCTCCATTCATGCATTGATATGGACATTTGGGAATGCATTTATTTTATCTCTTTAAAGCAAGTGAGATTTTAAAGCACAAAATATTGGAATGTGGGGGGTCTCGATTGGGAGGGAGGGGGAGGGCGTGTTATTGCCCGGGTTACATTTTCTGACTCGATATTTGTTTCTATTGCTGAAGTGTAGTGTTTTTATTTTTTGTTGCGTATACTTATATTATGTTTACATGGGGGACTGGAGGATGCATACGCAAGGGGTTGCGTAATGATAGTTCTCTTGTTTTTTCCTCTCTCTTTTTTGGGGTTTTACAACACTGAGTGTTTTCCTTTCATAATCTAGTTGACCTGGTTTAAAGAAGACATTGATGTTGATAGTTCTAGAGTTTGTCATTTGATGCCTTCCGTTCTTTTTTGGTGCTTCTTATTCTGAAACCGGTATATGCAGGCGAGAGCTGGTCTAGATTATGAATCTTCTTACGGGAAGGTGCGGGCCAATGACACTATTCTGAAGCTTCAGCGTACAACACCATACTACAAAAGAAACCGAGCACATGTTTGTAGTTTCTATGTTCGAGGTGAATGTACACGAGGTGCTGAGTGCCCTTACAGGCATGAAATGCCTATTGATGGAGAGCTATCCCAGCAGAATATAAAAGATCGTTACTATGGGTAAGTAGAGTAGACAAGTTCTTACCTCCTTTTGTGGTTTGTTGTTGTATATAATAACTTCTCGTGATTGTTTCTTGTTATAAATGTTTTTCTTCTTGCATGTAATCAATGGCTTTCTTGATTGTTTTTAACCTAGTCTTTGTTAGGTTGACAAGCTTTGATGATGGTAATCGGTAATCTGATGTGGCATAGTTCTGTTTTGCATTATTGATTCTTATTCATTTATTACATACGATAATAGTGGGATATTACATATTACTAAAGGGACAGGCACAAAGTCCTTCTTTCTATCGAGTTTTTTTTTGTTTGTATTGAATTTTCTGCTTTGTTGTACTTGTGTAAATAAATGGTTCTTGTGGTAAGCTTTTGTTTGTGTCTGAGAACCTAAACTGTTGTGTTTTTATTGTTGAACTGTTTGGCAATGCAATACGTTAAGAATAGATTGATGTACCATGCACTTAGTACACTGGATTTGAAACTTCATTCCCTAGGAACTACAGCTTTAGTTGACAGAAATTTAATCACGTGGACTATTACAGTTTCTGGAAGTTTGATGTGATTCTGCATTTCAAAGGTCACTCGGATGGCCCAATTTGATGTATACGCCTTTGACCCGCACATTTAGCTTCCGAGTTTAGCATCATGTGTGATTCATGAACCTTTAGGTTTTGGTAGCTAGAATTTGTCGGTCTCAGCTTTTTCTTCTTATCTGCAGAGTGAACGATCCAGTAGCACTAAAGTTGCTCAACAAGGCTGGTGAAATGCCCTCGCTGGAGCCTCCTGAGGATGAAAGCATTAAAACCCTCTATGTAGGTGGCCTTGATGCGAGGATCAGTGAGCAGGATTTGAGGGATAACTTCTATGCTCATGGTGAAATTGAATCCATTAAAATGGTGCCCCAACGGGCAATTGCTTTTGTAACCTACACAACTAGAGAGGGTGCAGAAAAGGCTGCAGAAGAACTCTCTAACAAGCTAGTTATCAAGGGACTGAGATTGAAGCTAATGTGGGGTAGACCCCAAGCACCGAAACCTGAGATTGAAGGAACCGAAGAAGCAAGGCAACAGGCAGCAATGGCACATGGCGGAATGCTGCCACGAGCTGTTATATCTCAACAACAGAACCAATTACATCCACCTGGTGACCAACCTCCTCCAATGCACTACTTCAATATCCCGCTCCCTCCTCAGCAGGAAAGAGCTTATTATCCTTCCATGGATCCTCAAAGAATGGGTGCCCTTGTTCCATCCCAAGATGGAGCTCCTGGGCCAACTGGATCCGTTGAGAACAGAAATGCAATGGAGAGGCCGCAAGGATACTATTCTTATCAAGGCATGCCACCACCTCCCGGGCAATATCAGCAGCACCAATATCCTCCTCCATATGGGTATGCTCCGCCAATGCCACCTTATCAGAAATATCCTCCATATCACTCAGCAGCTCCACCACCACCACCTGCTCCACAAGCCACCCAGCAGCATCAGCACCCCGTGCCACCACCCATGACTGCCCCCCCTCCTGCTGCTTCTTCAAGTTCTGGGCCTCCACCTCCAGCTTCTGCACCATCAACTTCGTCAGAGCCGTGAAACGTGGGACTTGATTAGATGATCTATGTTGCTATTCCATCACTTTCCTCATCCTCTTTGGATTGAAATGCCCTATTCACTTTTGATTTTGGATTGTACTAGTGTTGACATGCAGCGCAATGCTTGGCGCTCTTCCCTGTATGAAGTGGGATTGATTTACAATCTTAAGGCTTTTCCTGTAATCCTTTGCGCAATCATGGTGTTGTACCCATTATATATTGTCAAGGAGCTGCCAAGCCGATCGTTTAAAGTTGGCAGGTTGCCATTATATTTGTCTAATCTGCAAATGAAAGATCAATTAGATTTCCCAATTTTCTTTTTGAGTTGGTTCTGAATTCTAAACCCTTTTTAATCTTGAAACATTCTTGGAATCAGATCGATTGAACTTTTTAATACTTTAAAAGCTAATTTTACCTTTTAACATTTTTCATTTCGATATAAAACCATTCTTCCATTCAATAGAATATGAAATAAATTCTGATTTAGTACATATGATTTTCTAATATTATCTTTTTGATGCTTTTAAAATTTTTTAACATTAATTTTAAGTAACATAAAAATAATTATAAAATATGTTAAATTGTTTTCAATTTTAAACATTAATTATAGTGTTAATTACAAAATGATGAATTTTAATTTTAATAATATTATATCATTTCTCAAGTTTTTATAAAAATAATAAATTTCTTAAAATAAACCACAAATAAATCGGACTTTTTTCAGAAATACCAGAAAATTTGAAAAATTCTAAAAATACAAAAATGCATATTTTTTTTTAAAAAATATATGGAATTCAAAAACTTATGTGAAATTTTTTGAAAATTTATATAAAAAAATAAACATATTAAAAATACATATATTAGATATTTGAAATATATATTTTAAACAATTAAAATCAAAATTCTATATTATACTTTTAAATATTAATGTATTTTTAATTTCAAAATATATTTTATAAAAAATGTATTATATATTAAAAAAATAATAAGTTAAAAAATATATAACTGTATTTTAGAAAAAGTAAAAGGACAGTTTTGAAAAAAATATGCAAGATATAGATATAAATAGAAATACTTTATTAAAATTCTGTATGTCCATAAATTTCTCAAATAGATTTTACTATAAATCAAAATAAATTTAAGATAAGCTTATATTAAATTTTTAAAAAATTAGTTTTATTTTAAAAATATTATAATCTTATAAAATTTATTTAAACTTTGGAAAATACATGTATCTTATAAATTTGATAATTTTTTTATTCCTTTTATTTTTATTTATTTCATTTTAATTCTTCAATTTATTTGTATAATTTTGAATATCTATTATTGTTAATTTATTTTTATTTAAAATATATTTATTTTTAATTTTTAAATTTATTATTTTTTATAAAAATAAAAAATAAAAAATAAGTAAAATTGAGATTTAAATGGTAAAAATTAAAGTTTAGATTGTAGATTGAAAAGTTATGATAATTTTAGATATTTAAAATATATAAATAAATAAATAAATTGAGGTGTTAAAATTAAAAAAAAAAAAAAAAAAAAAGACTAAAGTCAAACACATATATGAGTGTGTTTTCCCGTTCAAACTGCTCTCACAGTGAACCTTTGGACGCAGCGTGGCGTCCGTATCTCCAGAAGCTTCTCCATGTATCTCCCACCATCTACTTGTTTAACGTGTCTCTGTTTCCATTTGTAGCTCACTTCCACAATCACCACAACAGTTTGTTAGAGGATTCGCTTTCATCTTCTAACCGTAAGTTCTCTCATCACTCACTCGCTTTCTTCCATTTATTAATTTCTCATAGGTTTTCTTTCGTACTATTTCGATTTATATAATTCTCCTTCGTTCGATGATTTCTTGATTTTGTCAAAACCTGGGTTTTTTTTATTGAATGTGTGTGTAATCTTTGTTTGCTGCATTTCCTGAGGCTGCGATTGGTACTGCGCTTTTCAATTCGCCTAGACGCCATGCATGTTACGATTGCAATTAAATATTGGATATTTTGTTATTATGATTATAAGCTATAACTGTTGTGTTATTATTTTGAAGGACGCTTAGGTTCATATCCTTCAACTTGAAATTTGTCGGTTGTTTGTTCTTGTTTTGTTGTTTGTGTGATTTTTACTCTGTCATATTGCAGCAGATGTCCTACTCTAGAAAGTCGAGGTACTCTTTTTCCCGTTCTCCATCACCGTATCAGCGGTACCGTCGGTCTGTATCGAGGTCTCTGTCTAGGTCAAGGCATTGCTATGGTTATTGAGTAATTTTTTTATTGTGTTTTTCGAGGTCCATGGTAGCTTGAGTTGTCGAGATACTTAGCTTGTAAATCTCTGTTCCGATTATGTTGGCAGGAGCCCCTCAAACGATGTGGAAAATCCTGGCAACAATTTGTATGTGACAGGACTGTCACCTCGAATTACTAAGAGAGATCTTGAGAAGCATTTTGCTAGCGAGAGAAAGGTATGCTTGCATAAGTATTTCTCTTGTATTTATTTATTTTATCTTATTATGAGTTCTTTCTTTTATCATGTAGTTTGGGTAAGCCATAAATTTTGTTATGATTGAACTACAAGTTTGTAAATGGATGATCTATTCTTGGTTCATCTTCTCTATTTTTGTTCTCAATAAATATTTCATCTTCAAGGTTACCGATGTTCATCTTGTGGTTGATCCATGGAGTAGAGAGTCTCGTGGTTTTGGTTTTGTTACCATGTCCACCGTTAAAGAGGCTGATCGCTGCATTAAGTATCTGAACCATTCTGTTTTTGAAGGCCGTGTTATTACAGTGGAGAAGGTAAAATCTTTCTGCAGTTTGTTCATGATTGCAAGCCATTTTTTATGGGGGTATTGGTTACTTTGATCCACATATTATGTTTAGAGTTCTAGACGGTTTGTTAACTATTATGAGTTTGAAAGTAGTTTGCTTTCCACTTGAAGTTTCTATGGCAGCAGGTTAGCTGTGTGTAGCAGCACTTCTTCAAACTTCAAAGTTCTTACCACAACTAACCAAACAAATCAAACACATCAAGCAGTGTCAGACTGTTAGGGTTGTATGCCCTGCATTTCTCTCTTTATTTTAGCATTTTAACGCTTTGCTGTTGAAGTTTTAATTCTTAGATTAATTTTGTTTTTATTAAAATGGTACCAAAAAATTTTGATGTGGATTAGAAATTTATTTTCACTTGTTTCAATACAAGTTCTTTTATGCTTCAATGAACTGACTATTTTTTTTATGTTAGGCTAAGAGGCGGAGAGGACGGACTCCTACTCCTGGAAGGTATATGGGGCTTAGAACAATTCGTGGTAGGTTCACGTATGTTTACCGGAATTTTGTTTGTTATCCTTTTTGTGTTATGGACATTTGGTGTTCTTGCCCTGTCAATATTTCTTGGATTCTTGTTGCAGTGCGCCGTCGGACATCCAGTCATTCTCCTTGTCGAACTCCCAACTACTCTCCTTATCGAAGGAGCATGAGTCTTTCACCCTGTTATTCATCTGAGCACAGTAGGAGCCGGTCATATAGACGCCGCCGATCCTTCTCTCCTTATTATCGCAGCCGAAGATCCCATTCATCGCATTACTACAGGAGGCGACGATCTCACTCACGATCTCCTTACAGTAGGTCTCCTGTAAGTAGACGAGGTCGATCTCCTTACTACCATGGCCGTAGATCATATTCAGCCTACTATTACAGTCGACACCGGTCTTTCTCTCGATCCCGGTCTCCTTACTGGAGGTCTCCTGTAAGGAGGCATGATCGATCATACTCACCTTATGACTCCAGGTATGGTTCACCAGATGACCGTTATTATAAAAGGCAGCATCGATCTGTATCAAGTAGTCCACGTAGGACTAGAAGAAGATCAGGTAGCTACTCACGCAGCATTTCTCGGAGGCCAAGGAGGTCTAGAAGGAGTTATTCTATTAGTGTCTCACCAGCGCCAAGGAGTTCAGGGAGGAGTTACTCTAGGAGGAGCCTTTCTCCAAGGGTGAGGAAGTGCTCAAGAAGCAACTCTAGAAGTGTCTCCCCGAGGGGAAAGAAGAGCTCAAGGAGTAGGTCATACGGCGCATCATCAAGACATGAGCATTATCGACACAGTTATCTAGGAGTCGAAGTGCAAGCGCGAGTTCCAGATCAGTTTCTAGGTCTGTTACACCTAGATCTGCATCTCCATCATCTTGATGGAAACTGGAAGAATCTGCTATTGCATCTATCTCTATAGAAATAGTATACAGCTTGTATATTGGTGTGTCTTGCTCCCCTGCAAACTCTCATGGAGTTACTACTATAACTATCCCCTAATATTAACTCAGTCCCATCTGCATGTTAATATTTGATTTTAAGTGTTGCCCACTTTGCTCATTCAGAATCTTTTTTGAACAACATCAAGAATGGGTCAATCATTTTAATGTGTGTATAAAAATTCACCATTTTTACTAGTAAAAAGAACTCGAGCTCGGTTATCGCCTGATCTGTAGACTGAAGAGTGTAAATCAATTACCTGCTTATTTACAGTAAATAAAGCTGTGCATCTCCTATAGGCAGATTACTCGGAATCTGGAAAACCGATTTCTCACATGAGATTATAGATATTAATCTATAATCTTAAATAATAAATCGAATTCATATGAAAGCAAAAATTTTAAAAAAGATGGTTTGCTTCAATCTTTCACGCAGAGATAAATTTATAGCTGTCTTCCTCTTCGATTCCAAAAGTTCTTCCACGTCTCTTCTTTGCATCTCTTGGAAAATTTTCAGACTGATGATGAGAAGCAGAGGCAGAGGAAGAAGATAAAGACATTTCCTTCATGTCTTTCCTGATTCTCCATAGAACCTCAGCACATTCCTTCATGGAAGGTCTAGATGATCTTTCAGAAGCAAGGCATCTCCTAGCTAATTCCAGGACCTTCTCCACTGCCATGTTTGAAGAAGGACTTCTCTTTAGCCTTGGATCCATCACCAGTATAGCTTCTTTCTCTTTTAGTTTCTGCATTGCCTGCAACACATAGATTTTGTTCTTATTCACCTGTTTGTAACAAGCTTGTCAAGCATTATGCATTTCTAATTTCATTTCCATTTTATAGGGGTTTTTCTTTTCCGGTTCAGGACATTTCCACACCAGAAACTTGTCTGTAGCATCCGACAAGATGCCATAGAAATGTGTCTGAAGTCCCTGGAATTGTTTAATTATTTGTATTAAGGGAAAACTTGAAGAACAGACTCACCCATCTTATGGCAACTCTCTCTTTTAATGGTCTGTTTTGATCAATTGGCTGCCTTCCAGTCATCAGTTCAACAAGCAATACACCGAAGGAATAGACATCGCTCTTTTCAGTCAGTTGATAAGTTCTGAGGTATTCAGGATCTAAGTAGCCTGTTGTTCCTTTGATATTCGTTGAAATGTGAGTAGCACCAGGGTCTCCTGCTTTCAGTCGAGCGAACCCGAAGTCGGCTACTTTCGCCCTGAATTTTTCTGTTATAAGGATGTTTGATGCTTTTATATCTCTGTGGATTATTGGAGGATCTGACAAGTAAATGACAGAAATTTCAGGTTTCCGGAAGTCTATTAGCCAAACATGTAGACGGCTGGCAATGAAGTTCCTGAATTAAAACATCAAATGAACAGACTCCCATGAACAGGCCTCAGGTATTACCTGTATACATATGGAGATAAGTTACGGCGTGAGCTACATCTATTGCTATATCCAGACGTTCAGCAACCTCTAGTACATTTCCTCGTGTTCCTGCATAAATCAATACCATCAGTCCACTCATATTAATCACCAAACTACTGTCTGCTGCAGCCAGCAGTTTCAATCAGATGGGAATTAATGGGACGGGAATTCTTCATCCCCCCACTAATTGCGGCAGGAATCCCTTTTATGCCTAGCGAGATTGGCATGGAGAGTGCGTCTCCTCGCCCCATCCCCATCTGTAAGCCTTAGGCGTTTAATTGGTTAGCCTGTGGGGGGAAAGTTCTTCCCAGGCAAGCATGGACAGGAACTTGTTGAATCAATTATGCGGAAGGAAACCAACATGATATCAAGCAATTACCATCTAGATGTTCTCGAAGATTTCCATTTGCAACGTATTCGACGACGACGATCCGCTCGTTTTGATGCTCTACATATCCATATAATCTCACCAGATTCAGATGTTCAATCTTAGAAAGGGTAAGTACCTCATTCTTGTACTCGTGCGACAAACGCTTGTCATAATTATTCTGCCACAAGAATTCCCAAGTCATTAACCTGATCATCGATCACCCACTTAATTTTCCTGTCAAAAAGTTACAATCTTGTTACCTGTTTAGCCCGCTTTACTGCGACAACAGATCCATCCCTGAGCTTCCCTTTATACACCGTTCCAAAACCGCCATCTCCAATCTTATTGGCAGGAGAGAAACTTTCAGTTGCCTTGTAAATATCTTGAACGGTGAAGCTGACAGATCTAACCAACCCACTTGTGTTGCTGGAAGAAGAATTATAGGAACCTGACAGCCTGAATCTTGAAGAGCTCTTACTGCTTCCTGATGAAAGATCACTTGAAACTGCACGTTACAAGCAAAAAAAAAAAAAAGTTACTTTCTGAAACGGGAAGCTAACAATTCATGAAAGTTGACCATCCAACAAGAAGCTCTTGATCTCAGCTATCTCTCTCATGGTGGGAGGAGCTTTTCCATTAGAAAAAGAAATCATAACTTACAGGAAAAACCCTGAACTCGATTCTTAATTTTCTTGGAACCAGTCAAAGTTGCAATTGGAGTTCCGGCAGGCTTCTTTTTCCAGAAAAGCAAAATTCTAAAAGCTCCAGCTACCTTACGGATATAGTTGAGAACAGGGTGAGTGGATGATGAGCTTCGATGGTGTTCACTGGTAACTGAAACCTGATTTCTGTGGCTCGACTGGAAATTGTAAGGACTTGGTGTTTTCTTCATTTGTGAAGATGTAATTTTGTGGTAATTATCAACTATGACTAATCACCAAAATGATGATTTCGTTGTGTTCATGTCTCTGTCTTATTTAATGTTCTTAGGACCAATTCCAATGAAAAGTGCTTTGGTGTTTGTCTCCAATGAAAGTTTTCTTTTTTTTTTTTTTTCATTTTTAAATTTCATCCTATCATTCCATATTTTTAAATGAATATTAATTCGTCTAAATTCGGATTATTATCGAATCAATCAAAATAAACTTCTACGAGTTGATTTATATATTTGATGATAATTTAATTATTAAATTCTAATGAGATAATTAGTACGAATCATTTTTTCGATATTTTTAATTAATCTTAATTCAGGTTATTATCGAATCAATTAAAATTATATATTCGATCATAATATAAATTAAGGAGCATTAAATAAAACAAGTAAAAGACAGCTGAGCCCGCACGGGCGTAGCTCAGTTGGTACTCGAGTGGGTCTTGAGATACCAAGAGTCCACGATTCGAGTCTTGATAGTCACAGTATGGGAGTCACATCTCTGGGTGGGCTCTTTGTGGACACCAAGACCACGGACCCCATCTAGGAGCCCACCCAGAGGGTATAACTCCCACACTGCGGCTGTCAAGACTCGAACCGTGGATTCTTGGTTTCCAACACACATCCGAGTAACAACTGGGCTACACCCGAGGGTATTCAACTCATGATCCTATTCACTATTATTTGACCAAATCCTTATGTCATCAATTTTGCTTTTATTTATTATATTAAGACTAATGCTAAAATCTATTTTTTTAATATATTGGAAAATTATAATAATGAATGTGTTTGATTTTTTTAGTATTTTTCTATTTATTTTTTTAAATTTTTTTTACCATTTTTATTTTAATAAATTACATTTACATCATCTTAAATTATTTTTTATTATTTTTCATTGATTTTTTTTATCTCTTATAGATAAAAAAAAATGAAACTTTTTCAAATCTTAATACGAATTGAATCATTATCGTATAATTTTAAAATTGATTTTAATTAGCATAAGTCAAAAATACACGAGTAAAAATAATATTTGAAAAAATGTAATTTATGTAATTTTAAAATGTAATTTGTTTGAATTTTTTGATTTTTTTTATAATAGAAGATTGAAAGGTAATTTTAGATGTTTTGATTTTTGTTTGATAAATTATGATATATTATAAGATTTTAATAAAATTTTGATATTTTTTGTAATTATTTTCTCAAATATAATATCACAAATTATCCCCAATATATATATATATATATATATATATATATATATATATATTAATTTACCTCAATCAAATTTCAGAAAATTACTCCTATTATTTTATTATTCTTATTTATTTGAAACTTTTATTATCTATTTAATTGCTTTTAAATTATTGAATTAAGAGATAAAAAGACAAGCCTATTAACGAATTATTTGATGACTTTTTATATTAAATAATAAAAATTGATAAATGAGAATATAAATTTTTATTTAGAAATTATATTAAATTGATAGTATTCAATAATTTTGATTCATTTTTCTATTTAAATTTTTTATACATGAAAAATAAACAAATAATTTCATATTACATATATATATATATATTAAAATAAGCATATTTTATACATAATTATCGGACAAACTTTAACTTATATTTAAATTAAATAATATATTCATCATTATATTTAATTATAATTGAAAAATATCTCCTAATTTACCCTGAATCATCCCTAACCGGGAAACGTGCCAAGAACCCAAATTAATTAGGGTATTGATTTTTACCTCTGCTGCTGCCTCACTCGAGAACTACGGCCCTTCTCTGCCGACGACAACGCTGCACTCCTCAGCTGCCGCCACCGCTTTCGAGTTTTTGTCTCTTAATTGGGTAAGTTATTTTAGCTTTTTTGCCGATTAGAATATATTGTTTTCCTCTGATTGCTCTTCTTCTGTTCGTAACATTTTAACAGCTTTCTTTTTGGTTTTATTCTTCCAATGCTGCATGTTAGCACTTAGGTAATTTTTGGTGTTTTCGTCACATTTCCTGAGCTTGATTTTAAGCTACAAGTCCAGCTTGAATTCAACACCTTGTTAAGCTTGGCTTCAAGCTTCTGTGTGAACTCGAGCTGAACTTGACTCAAACTCTTATATTTCATATTTGGGCAGAGTCAAGCTCGAGCTCAAGCTTATTATAAACTGATCAGCCAAGCTTGAACAACTAAAGCTCGGCTCTGCTGGTTTACATCCCCACCATTCTATCATCATCAAGGCCCTAGCGATAGCATCTTGCTGCCCATTGATCTATTTTTACAGTTGTTTTGTTTGATTCTTTAAATTCGGATTGGTGGGTGTAAATCTTTTCTTCTCTGTTGCAGAGGAAGTCCTCGAGTTTGCTCTTCGCATTGGAGGAAGTTCATGAATTGATCAGTAGGTAACTTTTCCTTTGAAGTGTCATTGTTCTCTTTTAGGTGGCTACCAGTTTTCATGTGAGTGATAATTTGTAATTTTATTTTTGTAGGTTTTGAGTAATCGGAAAATTACAATATTACCAACCGTAGTAGTTTTTCGTAATTTCTCTTGATTCTAGATATGGAATTCGTGAGTCCGGAAGGGCTCCGCCTAGATGGCCGTCGCTCAATGGAAGTATGTCTCTCCTCAATTTCTCAATCTACTATTATTTTGCTTTATTCTCTGTTTTTCAAATTCTAGTCATGGTGAATTATTTTATTTACTTTAATAATCTCATGGCTTTTGCTTTGTTGCATGCTGTTTTCACCTTCTCCTTTATTTGGTTTTCTAAATACAGATGAGGCAACTTCGAGCTCAGATAGGTGCTGTTTCCAAAGCAGATGGGTACGAATACCTATTATTTTAATTTTTTTCCTTGCTGTGTTTTGAAGTATTGAATTGAAGTTGGGGTTCGCAGTTCTGCTGTTTTTGAGATGGGTAACACCAAAGTAATTGCTGCAGTTTATGGGCCAAGAGAGGTATTGTTTCTTTTATTTTGTTATAAAGATATTAGCACATCATTGTGGGTTTATTTGGGTCAGTCAATCTCATTTACGCTTTATACCCTCTTTTGTTGTATAGGTTCAGAACAGAAGTCAACAGATCAATGACCAGGCATTGGTAACATTTTCAATTATGTATTTGCATCCCACCCACAATTTGTCATTTTTCTTGTAATTTCAGGAGGAACTCTCTCACAAACCATTTTTATTTGTCCAAAAATCTCAGGTTCGCTGTGAGTACAGCATGGCTAATTTCAGTACTGGTGATCGCATGAGAAAACCAAAGGGCGATAGGTACTTGTAATCAACTTTGTGGTGATCATTTATATAATCATCACGTTTTTTTCTTTATTATGTTTAAAGAAGCTTTTTTAATCTTTATTTCACATTGCAAGTATTTTATCTGTCAAAATTGGGCTAATTAGTTTATTTTGTTGAAATAACTGTTTAATGGCAGTCAATGCAAATCATATACATCATGCTTTTGTAAATCGATGTGCTTATTGACATGTCATGCTTTTGGAAAACAATTTTGTTTTGCTGTGATTTCTATCTGCACTATTAGTAGGACATTCGAGTGAAGGGAAATCTAGAACATCAATGGTATCACCTACATTGTCGCTGTTTTAGTTTTCTACTTGACATTGTTGGAGCCTAAACTATATTACTGATGTTAGTTAGGTTTTTATCTGTCCAAAAGTTCTTCATAATACTTTAAATGTTGTTGGCAAGGTTTATATGTTCTGATGGTTGTGAGTCTATTATTTTGTTTTTCTATGATTCACATGTTCTTTCATATGCAGGCGATCAACTGAGTTATCTTTGGTTATTCGTCAGACAATGGAAGCATGCATACTGACACATTTGCTGCCTCGTTCTCAGGTTTTATTTTCTGCAGCTTTTGGAATTTTTCTAATTTGAATGCATTTTCCTTCCAGATCTCCTTCTCTGCCTCCATCCTTCTTAAGTATCATATTACATTTTGCAGATAGATATCTATGTACAAGTTCTTCAAGCAGATGGAGGTAATTTTCATGTCATGGAGGCTAAGTGGCTAACAATTGTCAACTTATGACATGGTTGTATACCATTTTGCGGTGTTGCATGGAATCAGAATTCCATGCACCTAAATACTGAAAGGAATTTCAACCAGCCTATACTATTTAGAACTTGTATTGTGTGTTAAGCAGTGGTTTGAAATTTCCAGTGCTTCACTGTAATCCTGTAAAAATTTCATCTTTAAGAATGAATGAGATTCTGTTCTTGATTCTACTAGTTGCTGTCTGCAGGAACTAGATCTGCTTGTATCAATGCTGCAACCTTGGCACTGGCAAATGCTGGAATCCCCATGCGTGATCTTGTCACTTCTTGTAGTGCTGGATATCTCAATAGCACTCCTTTGCTTGGTAGCTGAATTTTATGGGAATGTACAGTTTTACTTTTTATTTACACCAGTGTCTCAATCTTGAATAACACTGATTGAATGTTTTGCAGATTTAAATTATGTTGAAGACAGTGCAGGAGGGCCAGATGTTACGGTTGGATTCTTACCTAAGTTGGACAAAGTGACTCTTCTTCAGGTTTTTATCATCCTAGATCTGAAGTTCTTATCATTTAATTTAATGGTGAAAATTTGCTGAAGCTTGTGTAGTAACAAACTTTTGTAATGTGGTGGAAATGCGGATTCAAGAATGTGATGTATTTCCTTGAAGTTTCTGTTTCTGTTTCTTATTTGGTCCTTTTAAATTGATGAAAGAATTAATTAGATGAAACAAACGCTGATTCTGAAAATAGGGAGAGAATAGTCTGTTTTTATGCAATTTTCATGACTTCTGTAACCTTAATCCTTACACGTTGAGCTTAATTTAGTGAGTACTCTGGCCTAATTTAGCAGTTTTCACTGGGATGAAAGCTAAGCTCAAGAGATTTGTGTCTTCAAGTGCAGATGGATGCTAAGTTGCCAATTGATATCTTTGAAAACGTTATGCAACTTGCAATAGAGGGCTGCAAGGCAATAGCAACTCATATACGAGAAGTAAGGAAAACCCTTTTATGATAATGGTGATTGTGGGCCCATATAAAATGAACACTTCGATGGGGGTTTATTGTATGATAAACATGGGTTCATTGTGTTCCTCCTTTTGGGTTTACTTGGCAGGTGTTGGAGGAGAACACCAAGCAATTGGAATACCGAAGAGGCGTATAGTTGGAAGAAATTCAGAAATCACATGCTCATAACCTGACGTTGCCATCAACAAACAAACAAGGGTTGATGATCATCTGATTTTTAACAGCCCCAAAGATGGTTCAGTGATTTTTTAATTACTGCCCATTTCTTGTTAAGCCTTGCATTGCCTGTCAAGATCAATTTTCTTATGTTCAATAGATTAATTCATGGAGTTTCGAAATTCGGGTCCAGAGTTTTTATTATCGTAAATATAGATTTTCGTTTTTACGTTGAAATAATAAAAAAAAGTTCGGTATTAAATGATATTTTACAGTTTGTATATTTGAAGAAAATAAAATGAATCTTATTAAATTATTCATAGAACATATCAATAAAATGAGATGTTAAATTTAGTTTGATTTTCTTGATTTTTTAATTTTAAAATGGTTAATGGATTATTTTCATATTAATTAAATATATTCATTTGGTGAATTATAATTTATGATAATTAAAAATAAAAATAAAAATGCCTATAATTTATAATTTGAAAGGAGGAAAAGCTTCTATGTTTTTGGTAAAGCAACAGATTATTATAAAATAATTGATTTTTATTTTAAATTGATATTAAATTTTTAGAATGGTCAATTCTTGAAAGTATTTTTTAAAATGGGTTATATTTGTAATTTTGATAAAATTCCGAGCCTTTAAGCTTTTTAAAAGCCCAAGAAGTTGTATTCGGACCCTAATTTGACCCGACCCCATAACCGAAGAAACCCTAGCAAGCCGTGATGTTATTTAAGGACGCATTACCGAAGCAACGAAGGTGAGGGATGTTTTCTTCATCTCTGTCCCCCTACGTGATGAAGGTTTTTGGTTTTTGATAAGCTATGGATTAAACATCCAAATGAGGCATTTCGTCATAGTTACTCTGATAGGGGAAGGGATTTCCTTTAATCAAGGATTTCATGATTTTTATGCATATTTTGTTGAATTTTTAATTGCAGGCAACTTTGCCGAGGTGATCAAATTGCTTGTTGATTTCCTCTTTTCCCTGTTGCCAAAATTGTTTGCCATGATATGATCAATTTAGGTTGAGATCTTACTCAGATTAGACCTTGTGCTATCATGTGCCAAATATCTTTCTTAATTAGAACATCGATGAGTAGCATTGATTGCTTTATTTACATTTTTTTGGTTTTTATTGGAGTGATTCATTCAGACGGTTTCTCTCCATGATGAAAAAACTCTATTGCAGGCTAAGGATTCATCAAATGAAGCTTGTTTTTAGTCATAGTTACACCGAAGGAGCTTGATCCTTATTTCGTACTTTTTTTTATCACACTTCCTTTTGAAGAAAAAACAAATCTTGAATTTAGTGTGAATGACTGCTGATTTGTGGAGGATTTGCCTTTGCTGTTTGATTCTGGCATGATTGGACTTCAGAAATTAGAACTAGAGCTTTTGTTTTTCCCCGTTCTTCTTATGACTTCTGATAGCTAATCAATTTTTATTAGATAAATTTATCCACTTAATCTTTGGGATGTAGCTTTGTTATACCCTAATGTAGTAATTAATAAGCATTTTCGACTAAAATGAATCCAGAAAAGCAAAAAAAGAAACAGCGGAAAAGGTGGGAAATGAGAGTGAATGAAAGAAAATTCTAGGGTTTGTGTCGTGTCATTTCTGAGCGGGATGTGTTCTTTTTGTACGACATAGGTGTAACTTCCCCGATTGTTAGCGTCTTGCTTAAACTTCAGACGTTAGTTCTGAACCTTGAATTTTAGTTGCAAGTGTTTGATTAGTTCAGGCTTCAACAGATGCTCGCATGCTCGCTCCCTTCTGTAATAATGTGGGGTTTATTCTTCTTTTTTGTCCATTCCATAGCTCTTCTTTCATGACTATTGTACTGAACCTTTTGAATTTGACATTCCGGTGGATCAAATAAATGACTATTTGTTGTTGGTTTCAAGATTTTTTACCAACTATATTAAATGTTAATCGAGAATGCCATAGAAAAATCGATCATTTTCACTGTAAAAGTAATTAAGTTCATCATATAAGATGGAGAAAGTAATTCAAATTAGTATACAAATAACTAAATTTATTGTGGCATTAACTCATTTGGCATTGCGTTCTATATATGCCTTGCTGTGTTAAGAAAAAATCAGGAAAAGTTTCGGAGAAAGTTGATCAGTTAAATGCATGATTGGTGGGATTGATATGCAAGTTTTAAGCCACATGAAAAGCATTATTCATAAGCAGCATCGACGGAATTTGTATACAGTGCTATTCAACAGATTTGGAGATGGAGGAATTGCAATTGATCAACGGAGAGTTCCCAGTGGAGTTTTGTATGTGTACCACTTTGAGATCAAGAGAAAGGCTCCTAAATTCAGCACACTCAGCGCGGCCAACATCCAGAAAAAGTTATCAATGTGGCCATGGTTTAAGTTCTTTGCTATCCATCCAGGTTTTCCATCTTTCGTAGTGATTCTTGTTACGATGGTTATCAGGAGAGAGCTTAGGTAACTACCAAGTGCGATGGTAATGAGTTGCAGAGCTGAGCACAAGCTCCTCATGGCGTCAGGTGCTTCCTGATAGAAGAATTCCAATTGCCCAACGAATGTGAAAACTTCTGCACATCCTATCAGGAAATACTGAGGAGCTTGCCAGAATACAGAAATGGGCACTTCTGTAAGTTCGTAGTAGTTGTGTCTTCTGACCATTTCAAGTCTTTTGAGTTCTAAAACTGCTGCAGCTACCATGGAGAATATTGATATGAAGAGGCCGATCCCCATTCTCTGAAGTTGAGTCAAGCCACTTCTGTGACCTGTGAATTTTCTTGAAAAAGGGACAATAATTCGATCGTAGACAGGGATCCAAAATAGAACACTGAGGGTGTCGAAAACTGAAAGCGATGCAGATGGGACCTCGAACTTGGAATTGCCGACATGTTTATTCATGCTATCTCCTTGGAGCACAAATAAGTTGCTCATCTGGCTGTATACTGCAGCAAAGATTATCCCACATGCCCCAATTGGAAGCAACCTGATAATTGATTTTAGCTCTTCAACTTGAGTCACAGTGCAAAGCCTCCAGGGGTTTACTGAATGTTTGAAATTATCTTGTTCCGTCACCACTGCTGCCTTGTCAAAGAAACTGCAAGAGCAACACTAAATTGGAGTGGCCAAATAATGCTCAAAGAGGAGAAGATACAGCGACACTAACCTGAAATCTTGAGTGTGATCAATCTTGCGGCTTCCTTGGATTTTGGATTCAGCATCGCTAGCAGTTTCGTATAAAAGGGACCTGTCAGCAGGGAGTTTAGCTTTGTATTTCCTGATGGATGCGAAAATCACTTGGCAGAGACGTGTGAGAGGGCTGCCTCCAGGCTTTTGGTTTCTGTACAGGCGAGTACCTGAAAAAAAACTAACAACAGCAATTGCCATTGCTATTGCAGGAATCCCAAATCCCCATCCCCAACTCCAATTCATTTGAACATAAACCAGCACAGAACCAGCGATCAGAGCTCCCACATTGATAGAGAAGTAGAACCAGTTGAAGAAGGAACTTTTGTGCTTCTTCTCAACCTCATCAGTGTCATCGAACTGATCTGCTCCATAGGATGAAACACAAGGTTTAATCCCTCCAGTTCCCAGGGCTATCAGGTAAAGTGCTACAAAGCACACAGCGCTTTGTGCATTAGTCGGATCGCAGTCATCTTTTGCATTACATTTCGGCTTTAGACCAGGCACAGATGCTGACATTGCTAGAAGTGTCATCCCCTATGAATAACATAGCTTATTCCTGTTATTTAATCTACAACACATGCCTCAGGGAAAAGCATATTATATGAGCAAATTCAGGTCGATCTCATGAACGAACAAGCTGTTAGCTTCAACCTATAAAGGGTGCATGAAGTTGAACTGGGAATCACATTCTATACTTTTTGGATAGTTTTTAACTTACAATGACATAAATGATGGAGAAGATTGCGATAGTCCAGTATCTTCCAAGATATGCATCAGCCAGAAATGCTCCGATCAATGGTGTAGTATAACAAGTTCCACTCCAATCAGAGTTATTTCTGATGGCAGTGGCGTTCGATTGATTCAATATATCCTTGAAATACAGCACCAGATTGGAGCTCATCCCATAATAAGCTAGTCGTTCACAGCATTCATTTCCTGTCAATGAAAAGCTAAAACTGAGAAAAAGCATAGATAGTTCATTTGTTGAAGTAAATAGCAGGAATGGTTACCTATAATGAAAGGGCAGGCCTTCCAGGTTCCAGTTTCCTTTTTATTAGCCGGATTTCCTCGGTAATCCACAGTTCCATCTTTAGTGTATAACTCTCCCTCTTCCATTGCTGCTCAGAAAATCCTTCCTTCTCGTTGATTTACCTTAACAAACTATTTTCTTTTGTTTTCTGGTTGAAATCGGGAGAAATAAATACAGGCGTGGCGGTCTGTCGGTGTCAACTAGGGCGTGGCGTGGGGGTGTTGGACATTAAAAACACCATGCAACCAGCCAAATACGAGCTAGCTATGGTATGGCTTTCTTCCTGTCGATGGACTCTGAAATACCTTTGAACAATAATGTGTTGGTATACATAAGGAAAGCTACGTTTGTGGCTAGCTTTCTTTCATGTTCATGACGTCGGGTTGATATGACCGATACTTGGCGTAGATAATTTGATCAGTTAAAAACTGGTTTATTAGTCTTTTACACGATCAGTTAAGGTGTCTTCTTTGATATACTTGGATTATCCAAAAACCATATAGAAAATGAATTTTTAATACATTTTTCAAGGATTCAACCCTAAGAATTCTAATTAAAATTTATATTATGTTACATTGCATATATATTACATAATTTTAATATCTCATTTAACGTTAAATTTTTGAATTAAATAATATTGAAATTTCTATAGAAATGTTATTGATTAAATAATATATTTAAGCATCATGTAAAAATAGATTTTATCTAATAATTTAATTTTTTAAAGCTTAACAAAAATTAGTTTATAAATAGTTTATACTTACTGATAAATAGGAAGTGTTTGGTAAATTATCACTAAAATGACTGTTAAGGGGGATTAGTTATTTTATCATATAATAAATTATATTTATTTAATTTTGTATAATTATTTAACTTATATTAAAAGATTATTTAATTTCATATTTAATATATATATATATATATATATATATATATATATATATATGCATATAGTTAATGTATATAATATTTTGTTAAATTTATAAAAAATAATTCATTAAAGTATTAAAATAAAATATTTAATATTTATAAAAAAATCATAATCATAATACTCATAAACTAATTAAAATTTATAATTTGACTTGATTCTATAAAAATATTTTAAATTTTTTAAAAGTAATTAATATATTAATATATTTAAATAAAGCGATAAAATTTTTGAAAAAATAAATTTAATATTTAAAAGAAAAGATAACATGGTAAAATATGTAATCAAATTTTTTTAGCTTACAAGTTTACTAAAATATTTTTTAAAATATTTTAATTATTAATGATAATTATAATACAAAAGAATCAAATTTTTCTTTAAAAAAGAAACAGTTAAAGGCAGCAAAGTTGTATTATTGGATCTGTTTTTGTGTTTCAGATTCATTTTTCTAATTCCTTGGGAATTTCACTAACTTTTTCTGATAAAATTATTTGTTGGTATAATTCTTAGTTGTTTTGTTAATTAATATTTGTTTTGATAGTAATTAGATATTACTGATTGATTATTTTTGAAAAATAAGATTCATAAATTTTATTGGATATAATTAATCATTATAGCAGTGTTTGTATTTATTAATTATTTTAGTAATTTTTAATTTGGCAACATTTAAAATTAAAGTGTTTAATAAAATAATGTTCAAATTAATTATTTAATTATTGATAAAAAAATTAGTTATTCAATTTAATCTTTTTTTTTAAAAAATAAAACATTTCATGAAATATTATACCGGTGCAAATGAGTTTAATCGAGTTAAATATTTTTTTATTCAAGTTAAATTTTTTAAATTTTTAATATATCATAAACTTAATTAAGCTTTTAAATAAATAAAAATAAATAAAGATAATCATGTAAATTAAATCTTTAACATTTTATATATATGAATTTCAATGTCATTTAGATAGGGATGTTATTATGATTTCATGATATATAAGAGATAAGAATATGAAGTTTTATATTTTATATATGTTAAAATGATTATAGTTAATGGGAAATAATTGTTTAATAGTTAGTTGTTTGGTGGGTTAATTAAAATGATTGAATTATTAAAATATATTTCAATGTGTCCCACCAAGTAATAATTCAAGAATCCAAATATTATCAAAGATGATGATTTTGTTTTATATTAAATATGTAAATATCCAATTATTAATATATTATATTTATTTAATAATAGAGATAATTATCATTATATCAATTTTAAGAAGAATCATTATCATAAATAAAATTTTATCATTCTTAATTAACACAATTCTCATTACTCCCAAAATACTATTTTTTTAATTTCTATTTTATTATACTATTATTATTATTTATTTGATTTTATTTCATAGTAAATATATAAAAATAAATATATATAATATCATATCAATACATATGTCTTATATACGTTGGATATTGATAACTAAATATATTATAGATATTGATAAATATGTATATATTTATTATGATATTTATCAATATATACCATGATATATATTATTAAATATATTTATATCACATATAAATATATTTTTATTTTATAAAATATTATACGATGAATATTAATTTAGCAATGTGTACTAGTAAATAAAAATGAATATTATATATTATTATTATGTTGTGTGGATGCTATATTATTAAATCACAACCTTGCAATTTGCATTAATAAACTATAGTTAATTAAGATCTATAGTTGAATTATGTATATTATTATTATTATTATTATTATTATTATTATTATTATTATTATTATTATTATTATTATTATTATTATTATGTTGTGTGGATGAATTGAAAGCACACCAATTAAAGTAATTTCTAGAAGGACAAGTGCCATAATTAGTTGTGCCATAAAGTGGAATTAGCTATAGAGAAATGATGTCATATCAAACTTATGAATTTTTTTTATTATACATATAAAATTAATTTTCAAATTTATTTAACATCTTAAATTTTTAAATTAAATAATATTTAAATATAATATCAAAATTTTAGTGATTCAAATATACAACTCTAATTAGTAATGTTAACCAAATCCATGAAGATCATTTCTCAACCATATTTTAATTTTAACTTATTATTTATATATTTATCTATTATTTTATCATAAATTTGAGTATCTACAACTTGATTCATAATATTAGAAATAATTATTAATGAGTATATCCTTATGAATAGTTATAATTAAGAATTATAAATTTTATAAATAATCATATCTTTTTGATGATATTAATTATATATATACCTAAAATAAATAAATCAATAATTTATTATTACAATATAATAATAAAGTTCTCTCAAACATGCTCTAAAATGAAGAGAATTCTAGATTATAAATGATGAATAATTTTTGTATTATAATTTTACTTCTCAATTAGATGATTAGTTCTAAAAATTTAAATTCGCACATCTATGAATTAAATTTAGACGATCATGATTTATATATATTATTTTAAAATTTTTTAAAGATACGAACAATTAGAAATAAAAATAGACTATAAATAATCGAGAATTAAAAAATTAATTGAAAGAGAAAGATGAAATTGGAAAAATATTAATTAATTGGTGTTTGATTAATGAATGATAATAATTATGGCATGATTATGAATAGAAATAGAATGTTTGATCAAGTAATGATGTTGGATTAGTTATAATGGAATGGTTATTGTTTCAATTAATAACTCTAATTATAATTAATATGCATGAGATCATAATTCAAGTAATTATCAAGTAAAAAGCTCCAATAAGAAAAGGCTTTATAGTGTTAACAATTACTATTATTTTTTATTTTTTTTATTGTGAGTTTGGGTGGAGGGTTAGATGGGGATCGGGTATACTTTACCCAATACGGTTGGACCAAACCGAAATTGCTGACAAGGCAAACCTGGTCAATTGAAATATGGCAACAAGAGGATCAACTAGCTTTGCTTCAAAAACTGTTCTTTAGTTTGATGGATAACTACTTTGTGTAATACTCAAGAAACCCACTTCAACCCATCAATTCTTTTTTATTTTTCACTTCCTTTTAATTTTTACGATCTCAAATCCGTCGTTCTTTTTATTTTATTTAACGGTAATTTATATTTATAACAAAGAAAATTCGAACCTGAACTTTTAAATTCATGAAAAAGCATTCGCATCGTTAGATTACGAGGTAATGACACTCCTAAACCCATTTTTATTTATGCATTCATATATGCATACTCCTTGCCGTTCAAGTTTTGTTGTTATTTTTACCTACTTGTCTAAAACGACATGGCAGCAATAACTATCCCTTTATAAGGTTGCATTTGCCAGCCAGCTTAGTGCACCCTCCAAACGTATACAGGTTAAAGATTTTGCTCTTTCTGTGTGTGTTTGCCAGAAAGAAGAAATCACAGACCGGAAAAAGGTGGAAGATGGAGATAACACCATGGATTCGAGCCCTAGTTCTTGTAGCTTTACTGTTTCCGGTATCTGTCGACTGCATGGTTCGCCACTACAAGTTCAATGTGAGTTACACTTAAGTTTACGATTTAATCACTTCATCTTGAATGCTTCCATTGCTCTATTGTTTAATAAATCAATAATAAGTTTGATATAGAGAATTCTTTGGAGAAATCATAAAAGAAGAAACAAAGTGTGCATGATTTCATGCTTAAAAACTTTCTTTGGAAGCTATGATGAGAGGCCAAAAGATCAAAATGATTAAGATTACATGTTTAAGTATAATGACAAAAAAGATACTGAAGCAACTCTATTATTTAATCAGCTAATAGATAGCTGTCTATGATTTACGACAACTTAACTCCCCCTTTTACTATATTTTCTTCTGCTTCATATTCTTGTCATTTCCTTGTCTCAATCTCCATATATATATATATGAACCCTTTGACTTTGGTGTTTGATGTCGAAGTTTGAAACTCTGAAATTCACTCAAATAACTAGTAGTATTTTTTACCTTTTTTTTAAATTATTTATCTCGTTAATTTGATAGATATTGAGAAAATTATGTATTTATTAAGATATTATTCAAAAATATTTAATTAATGAATTTTTAAGTTATAATTATTTTATTTTGTAAGAATTATTTATTTTTAAAAAATTAACAATTTTACGATATAATAAGTTCATTTTTCTAGGTTCTTTATTATTCTCGGTAAAATAATATTAATCATTAAAGTTTAGCTAGAATAATTTAATTATTATTCGTTCTAAAATTAATTAATTATTAATTAATATGATGGGGTATTCGATTCGATGCAGGTGGTAATGAAGCAGACCACGAAGATGTGTTCAACGAAATCGATCGTTACAGTGAACGGCGAGTTCCCTGGACCTACCCTTGTTGCCAGAGAAGATGACACCGTCCTCGTCAAGGTGGTCAACCATGTCAAATACAATCTCAGCATCCACTGGTGAGTTCTCCGGTCGAACCTTTTCGAGCCTTTTCGAGCACTTACGTGAATGGTGTTTCTTAATTTTAGGCATGGGGTCAGACAACTACGCACCGGATGGGCAGATGGACCGGCGTACATAACCCAATGCCCTATCCAACCAGGGCAGATCTATGTTTACAATTTCACCCTTACAGGCCAAAGGGGTACCTTATGGTGGCATGCCCATATCCTCTGGCTTAGGGCTACTGTCCATGGAGCCATAGTTATCTTGCCCAAACGTGGCGTTCCATATCCATTTCCCGCTCCACATAAGGAAGAGATCATTGTACTAAGTAAGTCCACTTAATTGATTAGTCAAGATGATCAAGTTTAAGTGATATTGACATAACTGGGTCATCGGTTATGGAAAATTAGGTGAATGGTGGAAGTCAGATGTTGAAGCGGTGATCAATGAAGCTTTGAAGTCTGGTTTGGCTCCAAATGTCTCGGATGCTCACACCATCAATGGCCATCCTGGGCCTGTCCCTGCTTGCGCTTCCCAAGGTATAAATCTCCACGAAAAGTCTTCAACTCGAACTTTATGTATTCATACGATAAAAAAGCTCTCGAATTCAGACCCTATTAAGTGTTTAATTTTCTGTATCCTTTGGTCGGAATTATAGGAGGATTTACTTTACGGGTACATTCGGGCAAGACATACATGCTTAGGATAATCAACGCTGCGCTTAATGAAGAACTCTTCTTCAAGATTGCTGATCATAAACTCACTGTAGTCGAGGTCGATGCCACCTACGTCAAACCCTTCAAAACCGACACTATTATAATAGCTCCAGGCCAATCCACCAACGTTCTTTTAACCGCCGATCGTACTTCCGGCAAATACCTCGTCGCAGCCTCCCCGTTCATGGATGCGCCCATTGCAGTTGACAACGTGACAGCCATCGCCACTTTACATTATTCAGGCACCCTTTCAAGTACCGCCACCACCCTCACAGCCACGCCTCCTCAAAACGCCACCCCTATAGCAACTAACTTCAACAATGCTCTTCGGAGCTTAAATTCTAAAAAATATCCTGCCAATGTACCATTAAAGATTGATCATTCCCTTTTCTTCACCATCGGTCTTGGTGTTAGCCCTTGTTCTTCCTGCGTTAAGGGTAGCCGTGTTGTGGCGGATATCAATAATGTTACCTTTGTTATGCCAACTACTGATCTTCTTCAAGCTCATTTCTTCAACATTAGTGGAGTTTTCACCGATGATTTTCCAGCCAACCCCCCGATTCCTTACAACTATACAGGGACGCAGCCATTAAACTTTGGGACCACAAGAGGGACAAGGCTTTATAGGCTTGCTTATAAATCTACAGTTCAAATAGTTTTACAGGATACTGGCATGATCACACCCGAAAACCACCCGATTCATTTGCATGGCTTTAATTTCTTTCAAGTTGGGAGTGGAGTTGGAAACTTCAATCCGAAGAAAGATCCAAAGAAGTTCAATCTTGTCGATCCTGTGGAGAGGAACACCGTTGGTGTCCCTTCTGGTGGATGGACTGCAATAAGATTTAGAGCTGATAATCCAGGTAAGAGATTTCTTGATTCTTGATCATCAGAAAGTGAAATATCTGAGGAAATTGAAATGGTTGTATATATACACGAAATTTCAGGAGTTTGGTTCATGCATTGTCATTTGGAAATTCATACAACGTGGGGATTGAAGATGGCATTTGTGGTAGACAATGGCAAAGGCCCCAATGAATCTCTTTTACCTCCTCCTCCTGATCAGCCCAAATGCTGACAAAGTTTCCATTTTTAACAAAGACCGTGAAGACATTACAGAAGACAAGAGAGAGAAGCCGAAAAGAAGCAGAAGACATTGGAGGGTTTTGGAGCTAATAACTGAAAAATTAAGCTGCTCTCGGAGCTGAGCTGACACAAAATAAAACCTGGATTTTTCTTCATTTCGTTCTTAATTTTGGGATTGATTGGCTCTCTGAAATGTGTGTAATTCAATGTAATTATATATATAAGTTCAATCAAATGATCAGCATGAGTTACGAATCTTGGCGCATCTTTGTTTTGTTCCGAAAAACACCAAATGACATCGAGTGTTCATGTTACCAAGCCATTTTGCATGAGAAATCATGTTCATACGTGAACCAAATTTGATGAAATTATCTTTACATAATTTAGTCTGGCTCGTACAGAAGGAGACATTTGGGCCATAATAAGTGAGTCAAAAGACAGGCCGGAACTCGTGGAGTTTTGCCGAGTCTTTATTAGCGTTGAGCTGAAGAATTGTTAATTTTCGAGATATTTTATATTATCAAAGCACTTGGGGTTGCATTTGTATTTGTGTATTTTGGTTTAACTCACTTTGATTTTACTGAAATGTATTTTAATGGTTCAAAAAATAATAATCTTCACAATAAAATAAAATAAAATAATAGTATAATATATCTTTTAACCCTCTAATTGCCTTTTTTTCATTTTAACACTTCTAACTTTTTTTTTTATATATACTTTAAACATCTAAATTTATCATATGAATAATAATAAATAATAGTATAATTTTTTTATATACATTACATTATTCACAATAAAAATAAATTAATAATAATAGATGTTAAAAAATATATGAATATTAAAATGAAATAAATTAAAATAAAAATTTTATCAAATTTATTATACTTAAAATAAAATAAAAACTATAAAGGAGAATACAATAACATTTTCATAAAATTAAAACAAGAATATATATATATGTATGTATGTACATAATTTTTTTTTAGGGGGAGGGTTTGAGTGGAAAGTGAGTGTAGGCAAATGGGTTCTTTCCCTTTGGTATTTGGTACCAAAAGGTGATGCCCTCACCCCAGGGGCCCCACCGCCCGACCCAACAGGCATCATGAGAGAGGTAAATCACGGTACTTCAACGGCCTTCTAGATGGGGATCCAGGTCTTGGTGCCCACAAGGAGTTCACCTAGAGGGCATAACTCTCACACTGCGGCTGTCAAGACTCGAACCGTGGCTCTTTGATACCAACACCACACCCAAGTACCAACTGGCTACACCCTTAATGGAAACAACATGGGGTTGGTGCCAACTCAGTGTATATTTATTTGTCTCATTTAATATTCATTTACAATAATTGGAGACAATGATAATAAATATGAGTAAAAGTTTATTTGTTAGATAATGATGGAGGTGTGCATTCTGCAGTCACAATCCATCCAACAATCCCCCTTAATTGCTGTCCCTTCTTTCTTGTCACCACCCATTTCCATTGCCATTTGCCTTTGCCTTTGCCCCCCAACCCCTAACCCTCCCCATCCAACCCTTCTAATTTCATACCAACTTCTGCCTAGCCAAAATTATCAACCATTTTGACCATAACTTGTATTCACTCTATGATCTTCTTCTAATCTATTCTTATTTTATTATATCCATAAAAAGAACAAGGTAAAATAAAAATTTATATTATAATTCATATTTATGCTTGACATTAATATTTTAAACAACATTTAATAATAAAAATATTAAATTTTATTTAATGATGTTTAAAATTATCAAGAGATAATTTGATGAAAGTTCATTCTTTTAGCTTTTGCAAATTTATAAATTAATGTTTTATGCTTTTTATTTAATAATTAATCTGAACATTATAATTATCAAATATTTACATAAATAATTTCATTTATTAGATAATTTTTTTTAATCTTAATGATAATTAACTTTTCCGAAAGTAGAATCTAAATTTTTATTTTTGATTCGGATTTTTATAATTTCAAAGACCATTATATCTTTTAATTAGTTAAATAAATATTTATTGAAGAAGATTAATAAGGCAATAAAATGGATAATTATTTTTAAAAAAATTACAAAATGAATAATTGAAATTATTTGATTACAAAAAAGAATTTATAAAATGAATAATTGCATATAGTCTGGAACCAACTGCACTCATTAATAATAAGTAATATAACAACCATTTATTTTATTTTATTTTATTTTATTTTATTACCCATAATCTGCAAGGTTTTCTGGAAACATGTTGTGAGTAATATATTTGATATTATTTATGGATTTTATTTTTATTATCTTTAAGAATTTTTACAAAAACATGTGTAATTTTATAGAATTACTAATTTATTGTTCATATATTTAATTGGATTTAAGATCATATATTATAATAATAAGTTATATGAATGTTAAATATATATAATAACATAATCTAATTTAAAATTCAATAAAGAACAGTTATAAGCATACTGAATTATAAATTCCTGAATTTATTATATAGTCAATTTTTATTATTCATCAAATTATAAAAAGAATTTAAACATTCAAATATTAAAAAATCATAATTTATAATTTATAATTATTTCTATGGATCTTAAATGTATATAAATTGAATATATATATATATATATATATATATCTTAAAATATTTATATATTTTTTTATGTCAAAGATATTAAAAACATGAAATTCAAGTTCACATCATTCCAAAAGATATGAGCTTAGAAATCTTCTCATTAAAGAATTATTTTGGCATATGAAAATTAGAAAATAATTATTCAAAAAATTAATTGGCAAATTAATTTCATTATCAAGTAAAAACATAAATAAATTATGAATTATAGATTTGATTTTGTATATTTACATCCATGAGAGCATTAAAATATGTAACTATATAAGAAATGAACTTCAATTGCATGCCATAAAAAGTAATAATTAATTTCTAATATTTGAAATTAGCATATAATATGTAGAAATATCATATTATTGTATGTTATTATTCAATATATAAGTAAGGAAGAAAAAATTATTTTAAATTAATATTAATTCTTTCATATTTATCATATATTTAATAACTTAATTTATATATAAGAATATGAATCAGATTTAAATAAATATTATATCAAATATGAATATGCATGGAACCTTTCTTGCCCTTGGAGATAATAAAAAAAACAATGATTTTTTAAAAAATATTTAAATAATAATAATTTTTAATAAAAATAATGATTTTATATAAAATCAAAATTTTGTTTTAATTTTTTTGAATATTGTTTTAAAATTCTTGATTTATTCCATAATTTGAGAAACTTGTAAGTTGGGCCTGAGGTCAGGTCCACGTTGCATGCCAGCTAAGCACATCTTAGTTATAAAAGGCAACGAAATTTCGTTCTCAATTTTATGAGAAAATAAAAAAAAAAAGAGAATATTTTAAAGGCGAGAATGATAGTGGGAAAAAAAAAGAGAAAAGTAGACAATAGAGAAAAGCCACGTGTCGAAATCAGGAAAGAGGTCCTTGAGATCGTAACCTCTTGGAAGACCGCCCAATAACAACAAAGCGAGGGTTGTACCCGTGTCAAAGTACCACCCCCACCATCCCCCTCTATTTTTTTCAAATAATTTATTACACCATCGAACTATTTAAATCGTGAAAATAGAATTATGAACTTGATATTAAATAATTATAAATTATAATCAAAAATATTATTTATAATTAATGCAAAAATGACAGTAATTTTCTAATTGTATTATATTGGTATTTATTTTTAAATTATTAACATTTTTTTTATCATATTGACAATAAAATTATCGTTAATAACTACTATATATTATCATTTTATAAAACTTTTAGTTTTATAAAATACTTTGAAATAATATTATGTTTAGTCAAAGTTAATTTAATATTATAATTTTATTTTTTATATAATAAAAATATTCTATATATTCATCATAATATCATATTATCATTTTCACCATCCTCATTCGTAATAACCACTATTACCATTATCAATTATTATTATTATTATTGACTGTTATCAATTATTAAAACCATTGATCATCATTTATTATTGTTAATTGTTATCATAATTATTCATTGCAATGTTATGTAATGTGTAACACGTGTTATCTCCGGGAGGCCAAAATCTCACATTATCAATCAATTTTTGGAGCTCCAACACCTTCTTCTATATATATCTTTTTGGTGTTTGATGGAAAGTGATCCAAAAATAACTAATTATGCCCAAACTTTATCAAAATTACTTTTTAAATTAATTAATCACCTAGTTAGGCTTAATTAGATAATTAATTACTAATTAACCCTTACTTAAACTCTTAATGGAATCAAGAGGACAATTCTTCAACATTGATGAGTTGTTGAAAATCATTTCTCCTCTTATATCTTGTTGTTTATTTGCATTTTGGTGGGTTTATTTATGATTTTGATTGATTCTTCATGAATCACCAAATGCAACAGTGGATCTCAAAATAACCTAAATAATATCATACTCATTTTTTATAATTAGTTTCATCAATTTTTGCCTAAAAATTAAATTTTCCAAGTATTTTCTAAATTTATGCTAACTAATTTGATCTTAATACAATTATGAATGATTAAAAATAATTTGAGAAGTAAATTCAATCTAGATGATATGAAGTATGATTTTGGAATTTCCTGGATTATTTTTATGACATTCAATATGATTCAAATCGTGTATTTTGCATAAAATATGAATTAAAATTTATAATATGTAGCAAACATTTTGTAATATGTGGCACATATTCCACTCTACAAAATCTAAAACTATATATTCTCACTCGAATTGTATTTTTAACCTTATTTTTAAGCATCTCAAGACATTGTAATATTAATTTAAGCTCACACATAGCTTGGATTAATTAAAAAATATCCTAAAATTATCAATTTTGCCTAAGAATTATTGATTGTATTTTTTTGTTTGTGTATTTTCGCTCATGTATTTTTAGCTTATGCTACCTAAGATCACTTTTTTCCTTTGCTTGCTAGAGTGGAGAAAACATTGCTCAATGTCTATTTTTTTTATTGTTGAAGCCCATTTATAATGTAATAGACCTTTATTCTATTTTTGCATCCTCTCATTTGTATGTTTTTATTTGTTTTGGTGTATATCCCTCGATCTCTTTTATCCCTTTCTATGGGTCATTTACTTTATTATTATCATGCTTACTTATTGTAGTCATGTTATATTGCTGTTACATTGTTATATTGTGCGATTTATTCATACCTATAAATGCAAACTGATTGTATAAGACAATTAACTGGTTAATATGGTGAAATTGCAATATGAAACTCTAAACAAATAGATTTTTACCACCTAAATCCAACATCTAAAGAGTTTAACAAGAACTTATGAAATGGGTCGGTTGAACCATTTTTTGGAACCATCTAGAAGATGAGTCTAATTACGACCTCTCACGGGTCCGTATTATTCCCCGATGGAATCTCTCAGCAAGTTCACTCTTCACTCTAAGTAGGTCCCCTATACTATATATCGCAAATCTCGCTCTAGATCACACTGAAAGTCCCACCTATAATAATATTGATATGATGTATTATTATTAGCAATAATTCTAGAAATTTGCTTTAAGCATGCTAAATGTATGTAAATTTTCATTTAAACCTTGATAATAAATGGAACTTGTATTGAATGCTATAAAAAAAAAACTTGCTTGAACAAAAATAAAAAAAACTTATTTGCATTAAATTATATGTAGTTACAAAGCTTTAAGAATAAAAATATATTATGTACCATCTTTGAAGGTATGATTGTGGGTAGAATTTTCATTATGACTTAAAACAAGGCTTGTAATAGATATCATTGGGGGTCCGCTTGGAGTGAAAGTGCGATATTCTCAAGGGATTACCACGAAGAATGAAACGGATTCAAAAAAATTCCCAAAATGGAGTCATCATTGAATGGTTCCAAATTTAGTTCAACCGACCTATATCATGAGTGTTAAGTCAAACCATTTATAGATGAATTTAGATGGTGAAGATCTATTTTTTTAGAGTTTCAAGTTTGATTTTACCATTTTAATTAAGTTAATTGTCTTATGCAGGTGAACATTCATAAGCATGAATTAAGCATACAACACAATGTAGCATGACAACAAGCATAACAGATAAAGTATAACAATCATGACATTTCAATCATGGTGTATATGGCATGGTATCACGATATGACAATCACAATAAATATGAATGATATGACATAGACATGACATATGAGAATGACATGATATGTGAAAAATGCATAGACATCACATGTGAAGAATATATGACATAGGAATGACATGTGAAGAATGACATGACATAAATATGACATGTGAAGAATGACATGACATAACATATGCATGACATATGAAAAATGACATAACATAAGTATGACATGTGGAGAATGATATGATATAAGCATGATATATGAAGAATGACATATATCATAGCAAATATAACATATATCATAGCAAATATAAGAAAAAGCAAGCATAACAATAAGAATTAACGATAATGCTTAAAGAAGGGGATTAAGAAAGAGATAGGGGATACATAATGAAAAGTGTTAATCATAAATACTGAGGGGGAATAAAATAGAAGTCTATTCTATTATAAAGGATTTACATCAATACAAAAATCCAAGATGTTAAACATCTCCTCCACTCTACTCGAGAAGAAACAAAGTAGGAAACTCAGGTAGCACGAGCTAAAATGCACAAACATAAATACAAGTATACAATATTAGGAAACAAAGAGGATTTTAGGACACAATTGATTGATTCAATGTTACATATCAACATGAATCATGGATCAAGGTTTACTAAATATATTGATCACATTCGTGAAGATGTAATTAACACAAATCGAATCATGAAAATTTCATAAAAATATGAGGGAACTCTCGAAATCATACTTAGCAAGTCAATCGAGCTCAATTTACTTCCCAAGTCAAATTAATCATCCAAACAGCATGAAAATCAAATCAAATAGCATTCAATTTTAAAACATCGATTTAGTAAATCAATTTAAAGAAAATCAATTTTAGACAAAAATTGATCATAGACATAAATTGAAAGATTATAAGATCATAAAACATCACTTAGAAATAAATTCAACATCCAATCAAGCCTAATCATATCATGAAAACTTCAATTGCAATTAACATGACATTTAATTGAAGAATTAAACAAAATTAAATTGATTTAATAGTAAAATCGATCAAATTGATCATGAAAATCAAAATTGAAAGACTTTAACATCATTAAGCATCAGCTAGAGATATAATCAACATCTAATTTAATCTCAATCATATCAATTACACCAAAATCAACTTAAATTGGCATTTAAACTTAAAAAACTAATTTTTAAGCCAAAATTAATCAAATTAGAAAAATCTATGACAAATCCAGATCATTAGGATCATTGTGAGATCATAAATGCTACTGGAAACTTGAGATGAATCAAAAACCAAAATGAAGATGATTGAAAAATCAAGTTTTTACAAACTTAAAATAATACATGTGTCACACAAAGTAGTATATATGTCGCACGTAGTGAAAATAAAGGTTTATGTGTCATACAAAGTGGTTTGCATCACATGAAATGAAAAATGGGCTACATATGTTGCAAATAATAGTATACATGTCGCATGAAGTTGTTTGGAAAAAGAGAAAATCGAGTTTTCCAACAAAAATATGAATAAAAAGCTAAATATTTGACTGTCATATATCAATTAAACAATCATGATGCCATGAAGGCTATTGTGGCATTTGTAAATGAATAAAATCATCATTATAAACCCATTAAAACAAGAGAAAAGTAAGAGAAAAAGGAAAAAATATAAGTAAATCCACACTCATAAGTGCTAATGAGGCTTATTCTTTGATTTTCTAAACATGATTAGGGTTTAAGTCAGATTAATTTATTAATTATCTAATTAAGAGCCTAGTTAAATATGATTAATTGAGTCTTAATTTTAGTAGAGTTTTACCTTAGAATTTTTCTAAAAGTCCCTTAATGCTAATACTCGAAGGGTATTTATAAAAGCCAATGGAAAATACACCAAAGTAAGCTAGCAATATGAGAAAAATAAGTCATTTTAGAACTTCATGCATTGTATGAGGTGGTAGATGCGATGCGTAGCATGAAGTTGAAAATGCACTTAATGCGTTAACTTACTTGAGCCATAAATAAGATGCATCACATGTCTAAATGACTCAAGAGGCCCTAAAATGTGTGTATGCAACTTGGTTTCAATGATGAAAAACTGTGTTGAGTCAAATCGAGGAAAACATAAGTACATAGCATGCAAATATAAAAAGACTAACTTCATATGTCGGCTCGTGAGAGTTGAAAACTAAATGCACCATATGACCAAATGGCTAATGATGTTCCAAAATGCATTTATACAACTTGAATTCAAAAGCAAAGATTTGTACTAAGCCGTATCGAAGAAAAATCGAGAATGCACGCACGTGGGTGAAAATTTAGGGTCAACAATGATATCCATAATTGATCCATTATTAATTAAAGCTTTAGAAATAAGTCTTTCATTCATATTTACCTTCATAAATAATAGTTTGATATATTTCATTATATACTCACATGATTTTAAGAAACCACTTTCTTAAGCTTATATTATTAAGTTGCTTGAATTGAAATATTAGTGTAATATTCCTTTGAATCATCTAAAGGATGGTAACTCACCCTCATAAATTTCCTTTTAGAAAATCATCATCCTTTATTTACATAAATTCAAAAGGCAAAGTCATAGTATTATTTATACAATGAAAAGGTAAAAGAATACCTCCAACAATAAATATGTCTTCAAACTGGTATATTTTCTTTAATTCTTCTTCTTTAACATGTTCTTCTACTTTGTTGATTGAATCAAGGTTTTCCCTATGATCTTTTTTTTTTCTATTGAACTTGGACTTTCCTTTAAGCATATTTTTCAAATGCTTTTACCTTCTCTTTACCGTCTTTATTTTTAAAGTTCCCTTGTTTAAGTCCTTGTTAAAAACTTAAGAAACTTTTAATGTCACACTTGATCACTTAATGGTAAAGTATAGAGTATGATAAAATTGATTTTCTTTAAAACCTAGGCATAATTGGTTTCTCATGAACCATAGGAAAATAAAAAATTTTATCCTCTAAGCATTCATAGGCCTTCAGGATCTTGAAGGTCTTCAAGCCCTCCATGGTATTATAAACATTTTTGGAATTCTTTGAATTTATCTCTCTTTTATAAAAAATCTTTTAAGAACCTATATGTGTATTTATTGATGCATCATTCTTCCTCTTAGTTAAAGGTTGAACTTTCTCTTTTATTTTCTTCCTAAAATTTAATAAAGATATAAGATCAAAGATTGCAACATTAATTAAAATTGAAAGAAAGAGATTTTCATTTATCATCATAGCCTCATCATTCTCAAGGAACTTAATAATTCCTCATTTGATCTTTAATCAAATTTTAAAAAGCTTCAACAAGCATTTATTTTATAGTTCAGGGAATTATGAAACTTGTAGGAGTTTTCCTATTAAGATCCTCTTTTGAAGGCATCTTATGATATAAATTAAGCTTAATAACATTTTTCTTAAGTAGTAAATAAAAAAATTTCTACAATTTTTGTTACCTTAAAAGTGTATTAAGGTTTTCTTAAGCATTAGGAGTCTTTTTCACCAAAAACTAATAAACATATGATCTTATATTTATTGTCACGCCCAGCCCATACCTGGAGCAACATGCTCCCGTAGTATACGCAATGATCTACCGTATGGCAAACCACTGTATACACTACAAGGGATACCTGTACATACATACAAATAAACGTCGTATGGGGACCTCCTGTAGTATGGCGGTAAACCCCGTAAACAGAACCAAACATAACCCTGGATAACATACATTCTATTGAACGTACA
>CANYBF010635990.1:0-18537 GCA_948192965.1 Dalechampia spathulata
TCAAAACTAGGATAATTACTATTAACTTTATCCTAAATATGTAGCAAAATTCTAAAATAGACTTAGGAAGAATATGTGAAAAAGGAAAAATTTCAAAATTTTACTAAAGGCAATAAAAGATTTTGTTTAGGAACTATTAAAAACAAAATAATGCTAAATAATGCAAAACATGGATAGAGAAAACACACTTAAAGACAAATAACAAAAAGAAAATTAACACAAACTAACTCCCACAAACTAACTCCCCCCCACACTTAGAGGATACATTGTCCTCAATGTGACAAGGACTAGGGGGATGGAGGGAATGGAGGAGCACCACAAGATTGACGAAGATGCTCAAGTTTCCTATCTAGACGCCTTTGATTGGCATCTAGGGTATTTTGTTGGAGAGTGAGGGTAGCAAGTTGGTCAAGAATGGCCTATTGACTATTCAAAATGAGTTGTTGGCCATCCAAAATAGATTTTTGGCTGTCCAGTAATTACTGGAAGCTTTGAGAGGGAATATCCTCATGAGAGGAAGAAGAATCAGCCTCTTGTTCTTGTTCTTCAGTATCCATTGGCATGGAGGTGTTATCCCTATGACGTTGGCGATAAAGTGCCCAACAAGAACGTAAATTGGCTGGTTTAAGCTTAGAATTGGGGTAAATAACTTCCCCACGAACAAAAACAGCTTTAGTAAGATGAGTGAGAGGTACCTTGCGAAGAGTGGTGAGGTCAAGTTGGTTGTGCTGTGCAAGAGCAGTAATGATGTGGCCATGGGTCAAAGGTCCATGCTTGGCTTTGGCACACTCGAACATTATGTCCAGAATCCAAGTCGTCCACAAGATCTGGTTCCCTTGTTTGACCATAGAAAGCATGAAAAGTTCTTGCTGTGATACCCTGTTAAATTCAGTCTTATGCACAACAAGGTTAGCAATCACTTTATGAAGGAGCCATAGATCATGGTCCTTTAAAAACAGCCGAACTACGTTGGCTGTCAAATGCAGGCAAATCAGTGAATGCCGCCCATGTGGCTTTAGTAGAAAAATTGGCATCCACTTCATGTAAGCCATCACTGCTAAATTGAAAAAGCTTATGCATAGTTTTATAGGTCAAAGTGCACTTCATGCTCGAGTCGTGCCTTACTTCATCTTCTGGAAAGGTCTTTACTGTCACGACCCGTACATATACTTCACGAGTCGCATTCTTCTTTGACTTGTTTCTTCTTTCCTCTACTGTTACGACTCGTATCAAGCATGCTCGAGTCATACACTATGCTTATGTCTTCTATTCGACTCGTATCACTTCATCACGAATCGTTCTTCCTCATTTCACCATTGGTTCTTCATACTTAGCCAATATTTCACTAAATTCCCTGCAAATACTTACAAATAGTCCTCAAAATAACATCTTAGGACTTCTTGCAAACAAAGTTAGAAAGAAATAGCAAAGTAACTAAAATAGACATAATACTTCATAAAAACTTATAGAAAACTAAGACTAAACATATAAAAATTACAATATTAGACTCAAATAAACAACATAATAACTAGTAATCAATATACCAAGCATATGGTATGCTACTCATTATGCCATGACATGCATATGCCATGACATCCATCATTTTTTATATATATCATGCATATGATATATTATTCATGCATGCGCATTGCATACGCCTTACATACACCATATGTCCAACGCTAAAATGAATCTCAAAACGTTAATGCATAACATCATACGCTATTTGCCATAAATATGTGCTTACATATTAGGTTGCCATATCATGCACATGATATATCATTCATACTCACATGACATACATATGCCATGTTACTTTTATCGCTATATCACATGACATGCATATGCCATGCCATCTAAATGCCATATGCTTTATATGTCATTTACGTGCAACCTTGCAACGCCTATTCATATGACGCGCTGTATGCTTACAATTACGCTTGCCTGCTTAGGACAATTAATTCCAACTAAAATGGTAAAATCGATTTTAGAAACTTATAGAATAGATCTCCACCACCCGAACCCAATATCTGAAGGGTTTAACTAGCACTCATACTATGGGTCAGTTGGACCAATCCAGAACCATCCGGTGGCGACTCCCTTGTGACTCTTTCGAGTCCATATCATTCCTTAAGGGAACCCCTTAGGAAGACTGCGCTTTCGCTCCAAGTGCCGTCCTCGGTCCATGACTTTCGCAAGCCTCACTCTGGGCCCCGGCAGAAACTGGCACTCACATAGGTTATCATAATTATTATGATAACCTAATTAGGGTTAATAGAAGCATAATATGTCTGCCTCTTTTCTTCTTTGATGTGGAACCCAATGATAAGAATGTCACAAACCCACACATACAATAATAAATAGCTCTAATGGTAATCTAAACTTCTACCCTATTGAACCCCTAAACTAAATAGTATGGAAATGCAAATTATCAAGTTATGGAAAAATAAATACCATAATTAGATTGATAAGTTTACCCCAATTCCCAGTGCAATTAAAAGAAAATAATTTCACTCTCACTCTAATCTTAGAACACACTAAAAGCATGAAGAAAATAATATAATTGTATTGAATGAATGAATTCTATTAATAAAAGTTACATAAGCATATATTTATACTACTATCTAATACTAAACTAAACTATGCTAAAATAATAATAACTAAATAAAAGCTTATATTGCTTGGACATAAAATCCCAATCCAAAATCCTAGTTGAAGTGGGAATCCTTATTAAATAAGGATTTACTAAAATAAGAATCCTTCATGAATTAAGAATCCTAATTGAATTATAACTCTTTAATTTCATCTCTCTAATAACTTTGACCCATGATAAAACTTTCTTGAAGAATAAATTTGACTTTGTTGGATTTAAACCATTGGAATTGTCAATCATAACTTTGAACTTCCATCCAAAATGCTTTCAATTATTGTCATAGTTAACTGTGAAATTTTGAATATATGAATGTAGAATCTCCATGGCCTGGTTGTATCATTCTTCCTTCCATCTTTCTTCTAAAAAGTTAAAGCAAAAGAAGAACAAGAAGAAAAATAATTCAGTCTTTAAAAGTTGAATAGCATCAAGGTAATTCTTTCATCCATTTTTCTTTATTTTATTTCTTACTAGTCTTTAGAAAAAATTTAAGTAATTTGATTATTAATCTCTTTCTCCAACTTTGTATGGATAGTTTAGAGTTCCTCTAAATTAGGGATTGAAAGGTTTTCTACAACCTTTATGATGATCAAGATTGAAGGAGATGACAAATATATAAGTTTGACTTCACTCTTTACTATATTCTTATCTTAAACATATCTTTCTATGATTATGATTGCTAGATCCATGAAAAATGTGTGTTTTAAAATATTTTAAAGTATCATTTTATTACCTTATTCATGTTTTTACCAACTAAAAATTTAACTATTATTCACCAATTAATTGATGATCCTATTTGAAAAAATGACTATATTAAAATTGAAATGAGAATTTTTTGATAAATTAATTACTTATAATTGTGATGAATTATAAATACCTAAAAAATATGTTAGTTTGATATATCGATATAGGTTTATGTTTTATTGAGAATTGTAATTATTTATTCTAATATTTGATATTACTGGACATTGATATATATATATATATATATATATATATATATACACACACACACTATGTTTTATTTATGCTTAGGATTCAATCATTTTCAATGTGTTGGAGAATCCAAGATCAATCAAGAATCTAGAACTTTTTAATCAAGATTGGCCAAAAAGGATTTATCTAATTACCCAAGATACGTATTACAAGAACCATAAAGAGATTGAATTCCTTTAGAACCCAAGTAAATTGCATACAAACAATTAGGATAGGAATGAAAATTGCATTATAATTGAAAATAACAATTGGAAAAGCAATTCAAGCTCCTTTTGCATAAAAATGAAGAGAAAACACCTTACTTTCTATCAAATTCCTTTTATTTGTTTCAAACAACTATAACTCTTCATATTATGTTTATCTTAGTTTTAAATACAAAATGAAAAACATCCTACTTAACCCCCAAGTGGCCATTGCAAAAACCTTCTTAAATTACAAATAAATTCAACATCTTTAATGTTGTCATGATCATGATAAGGGTGTCACGCTCGCAACAAGGTGTTTCTCAATAGGTCTAATATTGTAGGATTTTCTTTTATCATGATCACACTGTCTCTATCATAATCATGATAATAAATTTTCTACATCTAACCTTTCATGTTTGATCATGATCACACCATCTTTGTCACCCTCGTGACAGATTATTTTCAATGCATAAAAATAAACACAAAACATGAATTCTAAATCCTAACAAGTAAGTATGCTCAAAATAGGCTAACTAGTCTTCAAGACCAACTATGTTTATCAAATTAGGTTAACTTGACTTTCCATACATGGAATTCTCCTTATCAATCCAAGCTTGCACAAAGAGTTGAAAATGTTCTTTTAATTGTTTTGCACGGGAACATGTGATTGGACTCAAAAGACTATACATATTTGGAACAACTTTAATCATATCTCCTATGATATCTTGATTCATATCAGATTATATGAATGAAGAATCTCTATTATTCTGTTAATATCATTCTCTCACTCTTGAAGAGAATTCATCCTTAAATTTCAACATTTTATAAGGAATATATGGCTTGATTAAATATCCTTCTTTTAATGCATCAGTGGTAACTCTATTTATGTTTTATGAATAATTTCTTCATAAAATCTATCAATAAAATAATTATTAGTAGAAAACACCTCACTTTTTATTCTCTCAATATTGCCATCATCATCACTCTTAAGCTCATATTTTTCTTTCAATCTCAATTTATACACTAAAAACCACACTCCCTATTTCTTTTTCATTAAAAGGTTCTTTTTCTCTCTCTACTTCTACTTTAACTTCTTCCTCACACTCTTTTTCTTGAATATTTTCCACTACATCATGGCTTTGAAAAATTTCAAAATCTTATGCACTTTTCTAGCTTTCATAGAGAGTCTTCATTCACTCAACAATATCTTTGAAGCTTGGAGAAAATTTTCTAAGGGATAAGAATATAAAGACACTTTCTTCCTATTATATTTAGAAATAAACTTTTTCAATAACTTATATCTAGCATCTTATTCCTTTATCCATGGCTTTCCTAAAAGTATATGATATATGTTAATAGGATCACACCACACTAAATAAAATCCTCATAGTTAGCACTAAAAGAAAGTTGAACTAGACAATGTTTGGTTACCTCCACTTTGACATCTGCTTCAAAAAATTAAATTTGTATGGATACAAATGATCTTTAAAAGATAATTGCATTTTATCCATTATTGAAGCTGAAATAATATCCTTGTTACTTGCTCTATTAATGATCACATTACATCCTTTATCACATAACAAACACCTTAAATAGAAAATTTTATCAAAACACCATAATTCATTAATTATAACCATTAAATTAATAATACGTTCCCTTATGTGTTTACTCTCTTTTTAGGCTTTTCCATTGAAAAAATAAATACTCTTTACACCTCTTTCTAGTCCTTGTAGTTCTTTTAATTGTATTTCAAAATTTAGGCCATTAAACTAAAATAAAAATAATTCTTTAGAAATAATGAAAACTAATTAAAATTTAAAGAAAAAAAATCAAATTTAGAGAAGGAAGACCCCTACAATTTGTAACAAAAACAAAGAAGAAAAAATGAGATGGGAAAAAAATGTAAAAAATGAGTACTTAAACGAACAAATTTGATGAAACTAGGATAAGGCCAATACAAAGTATTGATTTTGTTTAAAATATCGCTTTCCTTTGGAAAAAGTGTATATTGTATGAATTCTCAATGAAAAATTTAGATGTGAACAAAAACCCAAAATTTGACAAATCAATAAGATGGTAAATAAAAAAATTATAAAAACATGAATTTGGTTTTTGTTTTTTTATAAGGCTCAAGAATAAAATAAACAAGAAAAACTTCAAAAATCATAAATTTAAGATCAATAAGAATTTACCTTGCCTTTGGCTTTAGTACCAAATGATGCATAACTTAATGGCAGGAATGTCATAAACCCACACATATAATAAGATATAGCTCTAATGCTAACCTAAACTCTTACCCTATTAGACCCCTAAACTAAATAGGTTGGAAATGCAAATGATAAGTTACTCTAATTCCTAATACAATTAAAAGAAAGTTAATCCTCACTCTCATTCTACTCATAAAAACATGCAAATTGCATGAAAGATTAATATAATTATATTTATTTATTCTTAATAAAAAGTTTACATACACATTAATTTATATTACTCTTTAATCTTAGTTCAATAATAACTTGGAAGTCTTAATCTAAGAAGGACTTAAAAAACCTAGACAGTTAATGACTTGGAAAACCTAAACCAAAAATTACTTGGCTTTCCTACTCCTAATATAACTTAGAAATTAAATGAAATAAAGCAAATTACTCAAAAATTTGTACAAACTAATTAGGCTAAGAATTGATTAAATTAATCAAATCTAAATAGAAATGACTTATTGGAATCATAAATAGGCCTAGGCTTGGTCAATTAAATCTAAAACTCATTAAATCAAGCTAAAAAAATACCAACTAAATAAAAGTCTATATAGCTTGGACGTAAAATCTAAGCTAGAATTCTAGTTGGAGTGAGAATCCTTGTTGAATAAGGATTTACTAAAATAAGAATCCTTCATGAATTAAAAATCCTAATTAAAGTAAGAATCCTAATTGAATTAGGACTCTTTGATGACTTTAACCCATGATAAAACTTCCTTAAAGAGTACGTTTTACTTTATTGGATTCAAGCCATTAGATTTATCAATTATAACTCTGAACCTCCTTCTAAAATGCTTCCAATTAATGTCATGCTTGACTTTGAAATTTTGATTATATGAATATGGAATCTCCATGGTCCTATTTGTATCAAGCTATTTCCAATTGATTTTCCATGATGTTGGAATCTTTCAATGTTGATTCTCATGATCAATTTATTGATTTTTACATAAAAATTAATTAATTTTGCTTAATTCATAATTAAATGTCTTTTAATTATGTTTTATCATTGCTTTACATGATTATTCCAAATTTGGATGTTAATATATTTTATAGTGGTGCTTAATGATCTCAAGATCTTCCAATTCAAGTTTATGATCAATTTTCTTTAAAATTAGTTTTATTTGATTTTTACTTGATTTTATAATTTGAATTCCATTAATTTATTTTCCATTATGATTTGGATATTAAGTGTGAATCAAGAGGTAAATCAATTCTAAATAATTTGTTACCATGATTTTAGGATCTCTTAATCATTCTTATGATATTTTCAAGATCTGGCTAATGCTTATTACTAACTTTTTATAATTATTGTTGACACATGTAGTAGACCTTGACCCTTGATTCATGCTTGCTTATAGCTTTGAATTGATCAATTGTGTCCTCACATTTTCATTGTTGCCTAATATTGATTATTTATTGATGATTTTTCTTTCCCCAAGTAGAGCGGAGGAGATGTTGCTTAACATCTTGATTTTTATATCATAGAAGATCTTATGTAATGGAATATGCCTTTATTTTATTTTCTCTATTCAACATATATGTTTAGCTATAGAATGCATGTATTCCCCCTCTCTCCATTGCCTTTCTACGGGCCATTATTTCTATATTTCACTGCCATGCTATATCTATTATACTTATTGTTATGTTATGATGTGTGATATATATTCATGCATATGAAATATCTATACGTCTACCTAGGTCAATTAACCAATTAAAATGGTAAAACTAAAATTGAAACTCTAAAAGAATATATCTTCCCCACTTGAACCCATCTTTGAAGGGTTTAACCTAGCACTCATACTATGGGTTGGTTAAATCAATTTCTAAAACCAGCCGATGGTGATTGAATCTTATGACCTCATGTGAATCCATATCATTCTTCAAAGGAGCCCCTCAAGAAAACTGCCCTTTCATTTCAAGCAAATCCCTAATGTCGTATGTCACAAGACTTGCTCTAGGTCACGATGAAAGCCCTACCCATACATAGCAATTTCAATCTCTTTGATATACTCCTCCATACTCCTTGATCCTTGCATAATATCCTATAATTTTAAATGTCAATCATGATAATAGTGAGAGGGTACAAACATCATACATATTATTTTTTCATCTTATCCTATATTATAATAGGTTTCTACCTACTGCACCTTCACACAATCATCAATTGATTCTACTAAATAAGCACATAACTATTAAATTCTACAGCTACTAATTTGACTTTCTTTTCCTTAGAATAATTATGGCATTCAAAAATCATCTGCACTCTCCTTTCATATTCAACATATGTATTGTGATCATTCTTACCATATAATGGTGGAATTATCATTTTTATGCTGCTAATATTTTTATGAATATTAGAATTGATCTTACTTCTTTCATTAGTCATTTCCTCTTCATCATCACTGCATCTTGCTTATATCTTTGTTCTTAATGAAGCATAGGTATTTTATCCATCCTTTCCATTTGATCTTGTACAACCTTCATCCATAACTTCATATCACTGTCTTATAACTCCATTGATTATTTTAAAATTATAGTAATAAAATAAGGAATCCATATAATAAAACACTCATGTTTTATATAATTAACTTTTAAATACTTAGAGAACACTCTACCTTTACCACTCAAGCTTTTCTTTAATCATAAGCTATCAGTTTTGAAACGTTAGTCAAGTTCTAAACTCGATAAAAAAAATCTAATTATAAATACACAAAGATGCCTTATAATGTTTAAAATGAGTAGGAGTAACTAGAACAATTTCTATGATGTGCGGACATAAGGAAAAGAAATTATGAATGTGTGTAATGATTTAGACTACCTAAGAATAAACTCAAGCAAAGAAATCAGTCATCTTAATATAAAATTAAAGGAATTATTCTCACAAGAATAAAAACTCAATTTGAAAGAAAATAATAATAGTCAATGATTTCTTTATTCCTTTTGACCTTAGTATACCATAGTATATAATATATGCATATGACATAAATCTAATCCCATAAGGACTTGGTTTTCCTAACTCTAATTTAACTTGGAAATGTAAAATAAAAGATAATAGAATACATAAAAATTCATGCAAACTAATTAGACTAGGAATTGATCTAATTAATTAACCTTATTGCACTTTAAACTTGATCCAATGACTTATAGGAATCATAACTAGGCTTAGGCTTGGTCAATTAAAATTCAAAACTTACTAAATCAAGCTAAACAATACTAACTAAATAATTTACAAAAGTCTATAAAGCTTGAACATAAAACCTAGAGCCTAAATCCTTATTGAAATAGGAGTCCTAGTTGGAGTAAGAATCCTTGTTGAATAAGAATTTAATAAAATAAGAATCATTCTTGAATTAGGAATCCTAATTCAAGTAGGAACGCTAGTTGAATTAGGACTCTTTGATTTTTAGCTCCTTGATGACTTTAACTCATGATAAAACTTCCTTAAAGAATAAGTTTGAATTTGTTAGATTGAAACCATTAGATTTTTCAATTGAACCTCTAAATCTCCATCTAAAATGCTTCCAATTGATGCCATGATTGAATTGAAAATTTTGATGATATGAATGAAGAATTTCCTTGGTCATGATTGCATTAGAAATAATCTTGGTAAAATATATTTTTGTACAAAACAAATCCATTCATGTAGGATCCATAAGCACCAACATGCATTATTTTCATGACTATTGTAATCTCCTTCCTTAATATGCACCAAAGCTATAAACTATCAATTATTCTTCTATAAATAACACCATGATGCCATGTGAAGTTAACACCTTAAAGAAGGTATGCAATGCTACTTCTAGAGCAACACCTTTAGAGCTTAAGGCTATTAGCCCCACTATTCTACTTGGTTTTGAGTATCCCTAAGGCTTCATTAAGGGATAGTTGTTATGATCATAGAACCCTTACATATAGACTTATGAAAAGCATGGTTGCCTATATCATATGGCTTTTCTGGTGTCAGAGAGAGATAAGATAGCTTTCATGTCACCTAACACCACTCATGTAAGTGATTGAAGTGTATAAGCATGCCTTTGATTCTATTGTTTTAATTGGCATTGATTTATGTAGGTCCCTCAAGATATGATAGCTAACATGATATGGCTGCTGATAAGGCTACATTAGTACCATAGTGTCAAGATTTTAGAGTTTAATGTAAGTACCTATTATGTTTATATTCATGATGTTCATGCATGCATGCTTGTCTTAGATAGCTATAAGATCATGCAATGCAATCTTATCATCATGTTGAGAGGGAGGCTTGGGATTAGTATGTGAGGATGATTGAATAAATGGATCAAGTGTACCCAACTGACTAATCACCTTAAGCACTATAATATTAAGATCTTGTATGATAGCCTCAACTCAAATGAGGATTAGATCAATCATGATGACGTGTACAACAGATATAGCACCTGACTCTATTTACATGATGTTGGATTTTTATAGCTTATGTACTATAACATTGAGTAATGTATAAATATATGGCCTTACATAGCTTATCACCTTAGTACATTAAAGTTGTGAATGTACAAATTTTAGATGTTACTTCTCTTAAAGGCTCGAGCCTTGTATCTTTGTAATTTATTAATGAAACCCTTATTTGGCTTATTTATTGCTTTCATTCTTATATGAGAATGCTTTTATATCTATTTCATGAGCAAAACATGACATGATTATTCTCTCTTTCAAGAATGGATAATGGCTTATTAATCATTATTCACTTTTTATGCTACCATCCATTAGTGGAAAGATAGTGAATAGGTTCAACGAAGCGAGTTAGGACTTTAGTATTTAAAAAAATTTCAATAAGTCTCCATCAACTCTTCTTTTCTATATGTAATGATACAATTTTGGGATCTAATGGAGCATGCATTCTAGTTTGGAAATGTGGAGTTATGTCCATTATATATGGAGTTTGATGTTATCTTTGGGATCTTATGCAACACGATAATGATTTTCACTATATCAATGCCTATCAAAGAGTTGAAGCCATTTCTAATTAGGGCATTTGATATTGACCCCATTAGAATGAGTTCACTACTAACTGTAGAGAGCTTTATAGATATTGACACTATCTTATAGTCATGTAGCCACAAGCTAATGACTACCCATTCTTTATAAAGAGTAGCTACTTTTGGACTGCTTATATAGTTTCTGTTCATCCACCTATCCCACCATAGGGATCTAATGCATGGCCCTATAACTAACTAGATAGAGCAGGGTTAGACCCCATTTTTGATGATCATAGCTAAGATAATCCTTAGGCTAGATGAAGTAAAGCAAGGGTAATTTAAATGCTTTAGTGGTAGCCTACTACTACTTTATGTATGAGATCTAAGCTACCTTTGTAAGTATTCAACTCAGAAAAGCTATGTTTTTATCCTAATTTTTGTATTAGTTGACTCTTATGAGGTTTTCAACTAATTGATCATTGTGGTTTTTTCTAGACCCTAATTTTTACCTAAACTACTCCTTGGATTTTCAGTTTAGTAAGCCATTTTAATTTTTATCTGAGCTGTCTTTTGTAAGGTTTTCAACTCAATGAGCTTTTTATTTTTATTTTGTTTTTTTATATTTTTTTATATTTTTTTAGATCTAACTTCAAGAGAAACTAAGGACCATGTCATTGTTAGTGAGTGATGTATAAAAGATATGGTCCTCAGAGCTATATGAGGAGAGGCTATACCTTCAACAAGGTGAAGATGTTGTCAGTTAATGGCTGAGTATAGTGTATAAGAGCTAAAGAGTGAGATCTGGTGGACTTGCCCTTCATAGCACATTTAGTATATGATAATGAGGATATACATTGATTATGTTCCACTGCTAGGATTTAAAGCATGTGCCTACTATAGTCTTGTCAGAATCTGTCATTAACATGGTTAACAACGTACCATCCTTTATTCATTGCTAAATTTTGAGGGAGCATGATTACTATCCTACTTTTTTGAGCATGTTGAGAGGACTTGGTCACACCATTGGATTGTGCCCATAGAGATGCTTGGAGTTGGATCTACTATAGATTATGAGTACAAACTATGAATTCTATACCATATTTAGGATTTATATTCTGTAAGGGATGTTAAGCAATAACACATTATATGCAATAAAGAGAGAAAGTTAGAACATGCTTTATGTTTATAATTAGTGTTATATTTAGCTAAGTTTATAAACATAAGTTCCATTTGCATTAATGAAATTAAAGTATTAGCTTGAATATGTTAGGATTGGCATAAAGTATTCAATATACATTAAAGTTAACTTCTGTCATTAACCTATCCCTTTATAAGTTTTCAACTCACCAGACTTTGCTTTTATTTAATTTTCATTTTACTCTTTGCTTTAGATAAAATATTTCTTCAACTATTCAAGGTTGATTGGTTGGAGAACTCGTTACCTTCTAAGTTTGAAATATAAACTGTACCTTTAGATAAGATCTTCTTAACCAAGAAAGGGCCTTACCAATTAGGCTAAACTTCCCCCATGGGTCTTAGCCAATCTAGCTTGCTTCAGAATAAGATCACCCTCCTAAATAACTATAGACTTGACCTTCTTGTTAAATGCATTCATTATTCCTTTTAGTAAAGCTATAGATGAATCAAGCCTTGAGACATTTTTCATTAGTAGTTATGAGCTCTCCTCCACCTAGCTTATGACATCTGAGCTTCCAAAATAACCAAAAGTGACTTGAGCTCCACTTCTATAGGTAATACAATTACCATCCTATAAATCAAAGAGTAAAGGGTAACACCTATCAAACTTCTTATAGTGGTTTGGTAACCCCATAATGCATATGGTAACTACTCATGTCAATCTTGTTATGTTTGCACTATCTTAACCAGGATTTTCTTAATAGTCATATTGGTTGTTTCAACTACTCCATTAACTTGAGGGTGATATAGTGAATTTGACACCAAATGGTGAGGAACCCTATAATAACATATGAGACTCTTCTTAGCAAATTTGATAACTTGTTTGGCCCCTAGTTTACTGTAAGATTTCACCTCCATCTATTTTGAAAAGTAATCAATAACAAATAGTATGTAATAATGCCCATTATAAGTATTTAGATAAATGTTACCCATGATATCAATTCTCTTAGCTAAGAAAAGTCCTAGCATTGTCAAATTCTACAATTCAATTAGTGGGATGTGACTCAACTCTTTATGTATCTAACATTCATGATAGTATATATTATCTGCATGACTATCTTAATATCCTTCCTTAATATAAACCAAAGTTATAGACCATTAATTATTCTTTTATAGAAAACACCCTAATGCTAAGTGAAGTTAGTTGTTAGCCTTCATAGAGCCAACTTATCTATCTTATCTACATCTTCTAAATAAGCATTGGTTCTTAAGAAATTCATGATATTTCACATACCATAGAGACTCTTCATGCTAGTCTAGTGCTATAACTTATTCTCCATCATAATAAGAGATTCTTGATTGCTCAATGATTACAAGGTAAACCTAAATTTTATGGTTGTTCACATTTTGAGGCTACAATGATTAAAGCATTAATAACTTGATTCTTATCTTGTGGAATATGAGTGAATTTGCATTAATTAAAATTGTAAACTATAAGATTCATGTATTCAATATAAGGCTTAACTCTTTCTTCTTTGATATCCCACTTAATCATGGATTTATGGATCAATAACATTGAATCCCTAAATACTTCAACTTCTTAGGCATCGATCATTAGTAAGGCCTCGAGTCTAAATAAGCATGCTTTATACTCAACCATAAGGCATTGATCATTAGGAAAGCTTAGTCTTTTTGAGAGCATGATTAGATTTCCTTTTAGGAGTGACCATTGCATCTCTAACTCTTACACCTCTCTCTTGTTGATCATATTATCAAAGTACAATTGCCATTTCTAAACATTCACTACCTCTAAGTGCTCATCGGGGAAGTCAAGTTCAAATTTCTTGATGTCATCCACCAGCTTGGATGCTAAGAGCTTGAAAATTGATGCTTCTTTGATTACTTTATTATCAATGTATTGCATGTTAAATTTAAATAGCAAGATTAGTTAACTAGAGAGCTTTCTTATTAGCAAAGGAGCTTCTTACAAGTACTTCATAGGATCAATCTTGGAGATTGCTTGCATTTGATAGGATTGGAATTAGTGTATAAGCTTCTGTACTACCTAGACCACAGCCATGCATAGCTTCTTAACAATGTTATCTTTGATTTTATTGGCAATAACTTCTTACTCTAATAGTAGACAATATACTTAACTCTGACTTCATCTTCTTGAGCCATCATTACCCCTACAAACTCCTCCTCTAGGGATAGATAGAGTAACAATGACTTCCTTGGCCAAGGTAGCTACAAAATTGGTTGAATAGAGAGGTAATGTTTCATCCCAAACCAATGGTTAGTTCTTCCTCAACAGCATAAAGATAGGATCACCCATAGTAGTAAGTTTGGCAATAAACTTGCTGGTGTAATGTAGTTGTCTAGAAATCCCCTAACTTTAATTTCAATCTTGAAAATAGGCATCTCATAAATAAACTATGCTTTTCCTAGATCCACCTCAATACCTCTTTGACTGATAATATAAACCAATAACTTACTAGATATCATCTTGAATGTGCACTTCTTTAAATTTAGTCTGAGCTTGTATTTCTCAACTTGCATTAAAAATATGTCAAGAGCATCATCATCCCTTTCTTGGGTGTCTAATTTTATTATTATGTCATCCATATAGATCTTAACCTCCTTGTTGATCAAATCATGCAACAAGGTTGTTGGTCCTCTTAAAGTTTGCACCTATATTCTTTATATAAAATGACATAACCTTGTAGCAATAGGTCCATTATTCTATGATAAAAATTATCTTCACCTTGTGCATGATGCCTATGAGAATTAAGTTGTGCCATACCTGATCGGTGAGATATGCTCCTGTAGAATGATTAATAAATACTATATTAATTAGAATGCTTTAATCACCTTACAAAGGATATATGAATTTTTTTCTCAATATATATCATATGTAATTATAATTATTAATTTTACTACTTGTGGCTTTACATAATAACCTGATCAAATAAACATTCATGTATGAATTATGACATGTCATCAAGAAACCATTGCACACATCATTTATATAATATAAACAAGCCACTCACTAGGTAGTTTTAATGTTGTAATATACATACAAGCATAAATTATTTTATTACCCATACGATGCATAGTGATAGTTACGTAACAAAAAACATTTGCTAGGAATACGTTATACTACTAAAAAGTGAATTTGAGGATCGTATAAAACATGAAGTGTCCTAACTAAGCTGGTGTCTCATTATTCCAGATACCCCTCTTAACTACAATAACATGTGTTCATCAAATGATAAATGATAAGTATAAAACTCAATGCTGCCTAATAAGTGCATTGTAAATAAAACTCAATTCCCATTTTATAATAAATATCCTTTTTGAGATCCTGACCTTTCACTCAGATGTTGCATCTTTGGGTTTTCTTTAATTCATCTTGGTATAGGTCTATGATATCAATTCTAATTTGTACACATGTGTTTTAGCCTCCCATAGGTACTCTGGACATGCAGAGCACCTAACATGCATTTCCTAATGTTTGGATCACATAGTGCTACATATTGCACACATTTAGTTAAAATGCACATGGTGCATGGCTCTTTCTCATACAAATATAACATGCTCCATATCTCATCATGATATTTTAGCATGAATGAGGGTTATTGGGCATGCAACATACATCCCTAGGTGCCTAGCATATGGGGTGCGCAAAGCTCTAAATTTTGATGTGTGGAGCACATGCTAGTATATGTTATGCATATAGCATTTTTCTATACTATATACTGCATATATCACCTTCAGAATTCATAGAATCTCACATTGCTAGTTCATTTATGGTAACCCATGATCCTTACCTATAAATATGGCTCATATATATATAGGAAAGAGGTTTGAATTTTATTAATTATGGTTAAACTCTATCAAAATCACTTTTCACTTAATTAAGTTCTTACTTAGGCTTAGAGACTAATTAATCCTTCAATCCCTAACCATGTTTTAGAATTAAGATTAAGGCCTAATCATCTTTGGTGAATGTTGGAATGCCTCTTTCTCCCTCTTTTCTCTTGATCTTCTTAATGGGTTTGTGATTTTGCATTGTTTTATGGTTGATTGGATTCAATCATGAATTTAATAGTAGTATTATTCACTTTCCTATAGCTATAATAATCTGCAATAGTCATATATATGCTTGAATTTATGATTCTCTTTGTGTTTTTGTTTAAAAACCTATTTTCTTTTTATTTTGCATGCTATATGTGATGCACAACTGTATATGTGGTGCACATCTCATGCTATATGTTGCACACATTGTTGATGGATTTTCATAAATTCATGATTTTTCATTCATTTTCACTCATTTTTCAAAAATTAATTTTCAAAATTAATTTACCAAGTTGATTTTTAAAATTAAAACTAATTTTTTTAATTTAAATGCTATTTAATTTGATTTCCATGCTATTTGGATGATTGGAATTGACTAGGGAAGTAAATTGAGTCTAATTGATATTCATGAGTGATATTGGAAGTTCCCTTATATTATCATAATATTTTCATGACCTAACTCATGTTTAATGCTAGGTTTTCATGAATGTTGCCATTATAATCAATGGACTTTAACCTTTGATTTATGCTTTTATATGGTATCATATTGGTGAATCATGTCTCATATTTCTCTTTATTGCCTAACATTAATTATTTATTTGCATTTTTCTTTTCAACTCTTTTGGCTTGTGTTGCTTAAGGTCATTCTTCTGAGTGGAGGAGATGTTGCTTAACATCTCAGATTTTTTTATCGTTGAAGATCCTTTGTAATAGAATAGGCTTCTATTTTATTTTCTCTCTTTAGCATATGTGATTACCTTTATTTATCATGTATCCCCTATCTCTCTTGATCCTTTTCTATGAGCCATTATTTTTACTTATTCCTTCTATGATTGCTTTATAATTTTCATGATAGATGTTGTATTTACCATGTTTGCTATATCATATTCATCATGATTGTCATGCCATGATTAGCATGTTATATTCACCATGATTGCCATGTCATGTTTGTCATGTCATAACTATCATGATTACCACGTCATATACTTATCATTTTTGCCATGTCATGATGATGTCAAGCTATATCTATTATGATTGTTGTTATGTTACACTTATTGTATATTTTATTCATGCCTATGAATGCTCGTATGCTTGCCTAGAATAATTAACTTGACTCAAATGGTAAAATTGAATTTAAAACTCTAAAAGAATAGATCTTCACCACCCATACCCATTATTCATCAATAACACTTTAAATTATTCATCATTATCATGAAGCAACCATATTTTCATTATGTATATCAAAAGCACAACAATGATATATTTTATGTCAATGAATGTAAATATTTATTGTATTCCTCTTTTCTTGTAGCAATAATATATTATATGTTAGTAAATGCAAATATGTATTGCATTTCTTTATTCTCTATCATCTCATCATTTCTCTATCGTTTCATCATTTATCTATCATTATATAATTTCTTTATCATCACATCATTTTTTTTGTCTCTAATTGCATATAATCTGTACTGGTTTTACTAATAACATATATTTCTTTTATTTCAGTACATGTCTGCCTCCCTTGTTCTTCAAACATCAAGATATATTCCTACCTCCCTTATGTCTCTAATATTTAGATATATTTATGCCTCCCTTATTTTATCATAATATCATGTTGATGATGAATGATGCATGACTTTATTATGTATGCATTTGGATGATTTCATCTTACTTTTATGTCAATAACATTTCCAATATAAATATTTCATGTCTAAAATAAATAAATACTACTTAATATATTCATAATATTTTATAATAATATGTTTACATTAAGCAAGTCTTTAATTTTACCTATGAATTTCATTTATAAATCAATTCACATATTAGGCATAAACATAGTCCATGATATATTTGTAAGCCATTAATAATTCTAAATGTGAAGTAAATAATTTTCATTCCCATAAAAGACATAAATTCATACAAGCATACCAACCAATACGCTCATCAAGTGTTTATATAATATTTAAAATTTACTAACTTATTGAAAAATCTTCATTTCCTAAATAAATCATAAATAAATTATAAGTGATAATAAAAATATTAACCAGTAGTTTTACTATAATGCATTTACCTTTAAGCAAAATATTTGTTTACCTATTAATCTTATTTAAAGAGTTAACGGTAAATATGCATAAACCTATTTATCTTTGAATTATCCCTTCATTGGCACAAAAGTAATGACCTTCTCTTTACCAACATCTATTTTCAATTCCATTAACATTCAGAGTAATGCTCATAAGTCAAAATATACAACTACAACATTTGAAACAGATCGGAAGAGCACA
>CANYBF010636009.1:0-23372 GCA_948192965.1 Dalechampia spathulata
ACTGTTCCAATATCATGGACTTCAATATATAGTTTAATACTCCAAGTAAAACAAGTTCATGTAAAACATTGTACTATATAATGAATAATGCCTTTATTAATGAAACGTATAGTTCAAATACACATGATGCTCTAGAACATATATTAACAGACAAAACTAAAGATATGTAAAATATTAATGTGTGAATATTGAAACTCTGATGAGATGATAATTTATCTATGATATTATATTAAAACCTGAGATTGATCAATGTATTGGATTAATATGAGTTGCATGTAAGCTTTATAGAAAAAGAAAATTTTTTTTATAGAATGTATGGAATCCCTTGTAGGATAATTATTGACCTTCTCAGTTAGGAAGTTAATAATCATTCTAAGAGAACATGTTACGTAGCCAAAACATGTGACAACATATCTTATTTTTATATAAATATATCTTTCAAGAGAAAAAGAAATATTAAGTTTATCATAAATTATTATAGTTGGGATAATTTTTAGATTGATTTGATATAATTTTTCATTACTTTACATTATTTTCTTATGAATGTGCTTTTGATTCCTAGACATATGTGCACTCATATCCCTTAGAATATTTATTTATATGCATATATATACTAAAACCATATGCACAAGCAAACTCAATAATTGCATTTTTATTTATTTTATGCTATGTTTATATACGAGTGGCTTGAATAATTATTTACAACTCAATATTACTCCATATAATGGATTGTGATATTACTAATTGGGATATTGACTTATCCTTGAAGGGTATGTTTCCTTTATTTAGTGAATAATTTAATGCATATAGCTAATGTAGACCTTGAACTTTTGCCTATATGCTGCATATTTGAATTTTCCTTGATACAGTTTGGTACTAATCCTTATTTTTAAACCTGAGCTACATGCAAGGGTTTTAGTATCCTAGTAGTGCTCCTAAAATATAGAGCGCACTACTTTTGGCTTATGGAAGGTGGAGTATATTGCATGAATTTCTTGATGTGTGGAGCACATAGTGCTATGTTCTTTGCATGTTCAGTTGAAATGCATAATATGGACAACCTATTTCCCATGCTTAAGTAACATAAGTTGTATGTTCCCTTACCATTTTAACACATTTAGACATCTTAATATGTCCATAGTGTGGGGTGTATAAAGGCTCCTTTATTTAATGAGAGAAGCATATTCTGCTACATGTTGTGCATATCCATAAATTTTGGATTACATGTTGCACATGTCACTATATGATTTCAAAAATCCCACATTACCAATATGTTTTTAACAAACCCCAACCTTCTTTTATAAATATTGTCTTGGTATTTATGAAAAAAAGGTCTGAAAATTGAGAAATTAGTCTACACTCTGCCAAATTACTTTCTCACTTAATTAATCACGTAATTAACTCTTAATTAGGTGATTAGAGCTAAATTTGATCATTAAATCCTTTGCTTGATTTAGGATTAGGAAGCTAAAAGCTTGTTTATCATTGGTGAGTTACAAAAAGACTGGTTTCTCTTATCTTTTATTTTGATTTCATCATTTCTGTTTAGGTTTTATGATTTTATATGATTTAGTTAGATTTAGGAATGCAATAGTAGTAATTAGGCCATTCTATGACCTTAAATGATGTATGACCATCCCAAATGTCTTACTTTCTTTGATTTTACTTATGATTTTGCTTAAAATCTCATCTTTTTATTTTCTAGAAATTTCATATATGACACACATGAGCCTTTATGTTATGTACATCATATGATTTTTTTAACCAAATATTATGCACATCATCCCATATGTTGCACACATCATGCCTTATTTTTATAAAGAATGCATTTTTCATGTTAAGTACCTCGATGTTGTAATGCTCTAGGTGGGTAGTCAACTGGGTGATCTCTCTATTCATCTTTTAGATCATCCGGGGCATAGCGATCCTGATCTTCTCTCTCAAAGCGTTGACCTATTTACATTGCATGTATATATAGACACTTAAGTCCGCATACATGTATAAGCATCATGAACATAATCATGACAGGTATATAGTTGGACATCAAGCATCTTAAAGCTATGATAGCAGTGCAATCCAGTTAATAGTTAGATCATATCTACCATCACCTCTAGAGGCACCTGTATAGATCAAACATGGTTAAATCAATTGAATTAAAAGTAGGCCAATGTGCTTTAGCTACTTACATGAGTTGTGTTCGATGGATCAAACTCAATCTCATTCTATATTGGGACTAGGAAGGATGTCTCATATAGGAGGCCCATCTCATTATAAGTATAAATTTACAGCTTCTGTGGCCATATTAGTTTACCCTTAATAAAGCCTTAAAGATGCTTGTAACTAAGTGGTACATCAGGACTACCAAGCTCTAGTCTTGGTGGTGTCACTCTAAATATAGAATTGCATGCTCTCTTTAAGGTACCACCATATTGGGAACTTCAAATAATCAATGAACTGAAAGGACCTCTCCTACCACTAGAAGAGCTGGGCCTAGCACCAGATCCACCAATTATGTCATGTTATCTTTTATAAGTGGATAGCTCTACTAGCCCTAATAACCATATCTTTATGAAGGTCAGGTAGTCCACTAGTGACTCAAAAAGATGATATTGCCCAAGAATGCCAATTGAAGTAGTCATGACCATAAGGTCAATGTTAGCTCATGATGTACAAAGCATAACATGGGATGGTACAACAAGCTCTATATAGAAGAATTGACACTCAAGACTCTCTATGATCATGTATCACTCATCCTTACATGCCAAAGTGGCCACATACTCAGGATATGGGACCATATTGTGCCATAGATTAAGATGAACCTATTCCAATCGATCAGTTAGAAATCTGTTCAAGCATCTTTTAAACTAATTTCATTTAATTTTATGCTAACAAAGTTGCTTGTTTTCTTACTTGGTCCTAAGTTAAGTCGTTAAGATGCTCACTCAACTTATCCATGTTGTGATCAGGCTTCTTATGCAATACACTCCATACCTGCATGCGTAGGAAGCCTAGAAAAAGCCCACTTGGGATTTTAGGCTCTAACAACATCCTAAACTCATAAGCCATGATCTATAAGATCAACATAATTAAAAATTAGATTTGATAGCAGTTGTAATGAGTATCAAAATCAGTAAAACTCTACTCACCTTATTGACTTGCCAATAACTGATGAATTTATCTTTGCATTGCCTACTATGAGATCCAACCCTTACATTAAATGGGCTAACATAGCACTACCCCAATCAAGTCTATCAACTATAGTTAGGTTACATAGGGCCAATAGTATAGATAGATAAATATTATTCCTAGTATCATTAAATAGTGTTCACCACAACATGTACATTAAGAAGCTACAGGTGCATTACTCAATGAAGATGGTTTAGCAAACTCCTCCTTCATGACTCCCCCTCAAAGGCTTTAATATGAGATCAAGTGTCCCCCTCTCTCATATTGGGTGATACTCCTAACAGATGGAAGATAGTGTCATAAGACCAATATGGTGATGCCAACCTTGCATCAAACTATATAAGTAGTCTAACACACTATAATATGGTGATCCTAACAAAGATCTTTAATGTAATAGCAATCTCCTTGATTGGTATATGAAAGGTGCGAGTGCAATCCATCCATCTCTCATTCATGGAAATGACAACAAACCTATTACATATGTTCTCCACACCAATGAACTAAAAGAGGTAATGACTAAAGCAAATCTAATCAACTCTATCTTAGACCTCTTATAGTAGTTGAGTATACCACTCAAAGACTCCTCAAACATTACCAGCTCTAGTGGTAGTCCTCTCTCTCTATAAATTTTAGAATTCAAGTTAGATCTCAAACTAAAGTTGTAAAATTTAAAGCTTCTAAACTAGCCAAAATTCATAAAAGCATGTGTATGAACCCTTAAAGCTTTAAGTTGAAGCCTTTTTCTTGAATTTTTAAAAATCTCTTCACATTTTTACCAAAAACCTCACTAAAAGTGTTGCATATAGCATTATGTATACCACACTTAATATTATACATGCAACATATAGTATTATATGTGTTGCATATAGTATAAACCTATTTCGAATCTTACAAATTTTCATGAACCATCATGATGAATCCCCTTTTATAAGCCTAACCTTAGCTAAATGTAATTTCCTATCCAAATTCAAGCCTAAACTAGCCTAAAACTTGAAAATCAAATATTATACCAAAACTAAAAAATCTAGCTAAAACATAAAACACATACTTTTCATGGTGGAGCTTGTGACCTATGAAAATCTATAGTAAAAGTTTTATTGATCTTATTACCATAAACAACCTTGTAGGAGGCATTCTAGGTCATTTGTTTAGTTAAAGCATAACTTGGGATAGAAGTCAAGTTCTAGGGTATCGATTGTATCCTAATTCCCACCATTAAACAATAGAATGAAAAATTTTGGTGTTTGAGTTGAGAGAAAATTAAGTTTTAGAGAAAGAAGCAAGTGATTTTTGAATTAAAAGACTTTTGAATTAGAAAACTTTAGCTTTATGAATTTCAAGTCATATGTTCAACTGATGCATAAACATGCTCCATACATCTTTGATTCATGTTAATGTATGCTAGCTTATACGAGTGCATGCTAACATGCATTGACCCTCCATTATGCTTCTCTATGGGAGGTTGGTCATCCATAAAAATTTTAGAATTTTTAGAGCAATTTTTGCCCATAGAGTGCAATTTTCATCAATTGTAATATCTAAAAAATGTAAAAAATTAGTTAAAAGTTAGTAACTTATACTCAAAAATTCATGTATTTTATCAAAACCATTTCAACTCTAATTTCACTAATAAATTATGTTTCTATATTTTACCAAATACAAGAAGTTGATACAAGAAAGGATGAATTTGGTTAAGCATTTGATCATTAGTCAAACTATTAACCAGAAAGTGTCAAACCCTAGTAGTGGATATCAAATGCTAGTTTTAAAAGTGTAAGGCATGCATATGATGGTATAAGCATAGAATGAGTAATCATTCAACATTGATCCAACAGTTGATCACCTTGGTCCAATGGTTGACCAATCGATCCAACAATGATCATTGAATCAAGCATTGATTCATAAACCCTAACCATCATGTATCTAAAAGTAGTCTTTATGTGATTTTTAAGGCTTACAGCAAAGCCATCGGTCTAATAGTTAGCCATCGATAAGCTTTGAAAGCTCACCCGAGCATCAGGATCCAAGTTGTAGTATTGAATTATAAGCTTTAGCATGAGCATTGCTTTTCAATCAACCTTAATCACTTACTCGAGCATCAAGCTCCCAACTGTAGTATTAGGTTGCAAACCTTAATATAAGCATCACTTTTTGATCAACTTTGATTGTTCACTAAACACTAGGCTCCAAGGTTCTACATTAGATCATAAGCCTTAGCATTAGCATTTTTAATGAGTTATATTTATCCCCAGTAGAGCACTAAGCCTCAATATGAGCATCGAGCCTTAGTATGACCACCAACCAGGTATCATTCTTTACCTTTAGGTTAAAATTGATGATATGATTAGGTCTCATTCTATTAACTTTTGCTTGTGTTACTCTAGAATGGTCCTAATCGGGAGATAAACTATTGACCCTGAATTTTTACCCGCATGCTGCATGTTTAGTTTTCCTTGATATGACTTTTTAAATTTGAGTTACAAACAAGGGTTTTAGCATCCCACAAATGCTCATAACATATGAAGCACATTACTTTTGGCTTATCAAAGATAGAGCATGTTATATTAATATCCTAATATATGGAGCACATAGTGCTATATGCTCTACATGTTCAATTAAAATGCATAATGTGAGCAGCCTATTTCCTAAGTAATGTGAGTCATGTCTCCTTGCCATTTTGGCACATTTAGAGTTCCTTGCGCATATGGCATATGTCCCAATATGTCCATAGTATGGAGCATAAAAAGGCTCATTTATCTAGTATGTGAAGCACATTCTACTATATGTTGTACATATCCACTAATTATGGACTACATGTTATGCATATGGCACTACATACTACACATATCACTATGGGATTTCAAAAATCCCATAGTATCAATCCATTTTTAGCAAGCCCTGACTTTCCTCTATAAATGTAGCCTTAGTATTTATGGAAAAAATGTCCAAAATTTGAGTAATTAGGCTAGACTTTACTGAATTACTTTCCCACTTAATTAAACATGCAATTAACTCTTAATTAGGTGATTAGAGATAAGTTTCTTTACTAAATCCTTTGCTTGCTTTGGGATTAAGAAGATTAAAACTTGCTTATCATTAGTAAGTTGTAGAAAGGTTGGTTTCTCTTCTCTTTTCTTCTAATTTCATGATTTTATAATTGGGTTTGTGATTTTATGTGATTTAGTTGTATTTAGGAATACAACAATAGTATTTAGATCATTCTATGACCTTAAATGATCTATGGTAGTCTCAAATGTCTTGATTTCTTAAATTTCATTCATAATTTTGCTTAAAATCTAGAGTTTTTATTTTCTAAAAACATCATATGTGATGTACATGAGCTTTTATGTTGCATACATCATCCCATATATTGAACATATCATGCTTGATTTTTACAAAAAATTCATTTTTTCATTCGAATTCACTTCATTTTTATTTTTCTTAAAGTCTTCAATACCATTTATAGTTTTATAGTAGCCCTAATAATCTAAATTCATCACACGTCATTATGATTTGATTAATTTTGACTTGAAAGTTGATTTTTCAAGTTAATGCCATTTTAATTTGATTTCCTGTTGCAATTTAGCATGACTGAGGTTGAATTAATTGTTAATTCATTTCTAATAGATTCTTCATGATGCTAGAATCTGCCAATTCAAATTTTATGATCTATTTCATTGATTTTTTCCTAGAAATCAATTTATTTTTCTTTTCTTCTCAATTGAATGTTATTTTAATTATTAATTACATATTTAATGTGATTACATAAAATTTGGATGTTGACTTAATTTCAAATTATATCTAATGCTTTTGAAATCTTTCAATTTGTATTTATGATCAATTTTTACATATAAACTGATTTTCAACTGATTTTTACTTGGTTTTCACTTGAATTTTAAATCATGCCATTTGATTTTTTTTCATTACCATTATGGATGGTTAAAGTGAATTAAGAAGTAAATCGAGCCTAAATGACTTGCCAGAGAGATTTTAGGAGTTCTCATTCATTTTTATGATATTTTCATGATCTAGTTCATGTTAATTGCATTTTTCATAAATGTTATCTAGACACATTTAATAGACCTTGATGCTGGATTCATACTTGCCTATAGTTGTAATTGGTTAATTGTATACCCATTTTTCATTGTTATCTAACAATGATTGATTGCTTGTCGTATTCATTAATGCTTTTTTGGCTAGTGCTACTCGAGATCCCTTTCCCCAAATGGAGGAGATGTTGCTTGACATCTTCTATGGATAATTATTATTTTTACTCTTTGCTATTATGCTTTATATAGTCATTGTCATGCTATATCTATTATATCTACTGTTATACCATATTGTATGATATAATTATGCATATGAATGTCCATACACCTTCCTAGGTCAATTAATTGATTAATATGGTAAAAGTGAAATTGAAATTCTAAATGAATAGATTTTCACCACTTGAACCCATCTCTCAAGGGTTTAACTAGCACTCATGTTATGGGTCAGTTGAATCAAAATTCAAAACCATTTAATGGTGACTTCCTTTACGATCTTATATGGGTTTGTTTCATTCCTCAAGAGAGCCTTTTAGGAATATCACTTCTTCACTCCAAGCAAGCCCCTAGTGTCATCTATCAGAAGCCTCACTTTGAGTCATAATGAAAGCCTCATCCATAGCTAATTTATTTAATTCCTCCTCAATTTGTAATTATAATTAAATTATGTGTTTTATTTCAAGTTTTATTGTTTTATTCCTTATTTCTTTCTCATACCTAAACAATTGTAATCATGATATATTTCTTACTATGAATGTTAATGAATGTCATATTTACTTGATTATATGTAATTTATTCATTAATACAATAAAATTGATTGTAAAATTTGAATGAATAAATTATTGTCACTTAAACTCATTGTTAAAGGATCTAAATGCATCTTTATTAAGGGTTTGTTTGGAATGTTATGGTTTGATCATGTGATGGCTCCATACTCTAGTTATAAGTTTATTTATTTTAAAGAATGATTCCTTTAAATAGCCACTCTATAAGAATACTAGTGGTCTTTAATACAAATTCTATAAGTTAACTACATAGTTATTATAAAACATGTATACATGTAAAATTTTTTTTGATCATTTTCCTATTTAATAATATACCTTTAATCCTCGTAGACAACATATTTTTATGATGTATTACTTCTACATCCATTATATATGCTCAACCAATCAAATTTTTCATGAATTTTTCCATATAGCCTACACCCATTCTCATGTTTAATTTATGGCACATGCTTCTGATCCATCTTTATATGATTTATTCACATTTCAACACCATATAAGAAATAATATAAGGAACTAACTCAAGATAGTTGTTTCTTTTGTGATGCTTTAAGTCATAAGAAGAAGCAATATACTAATTATCATGCATGGCATGTAAAGAAAAGCATGCTTCTTATTTTGTTAGTTCTGAGGTTAATTTGAGTTTAGCACCTAAATACACATGGTGGATAGATTATAGTGTAATAACTCAAAAAAGTGTATACATGCAAGCTTGCTTGTATTACCAAAACCTAAGTAAGGGCAAGTTGGTAAAGTTTAAGCGATTAGAACATTTAGATTATTATTAAGAACTAGTTTGTGCTTGGATTTGAAAGACACTTTTATTATACCATCTTTTAGGTGGAATTTGATTTTTGTTTCTACGTTAGATTAACTTGGTTATTCTTGTTCTTTTAGAAATGAAAAATATATTTTTCAACATTCAAATATGCTTCATTCTAGTTCTTTATTAGGTTATAATAATCTATATATGCTTGATACAATTGTTTCATTTAAAGAATCCTTACATATGATAGGTCAAAAGTGTAAATTAACTAATTTAACTTCATTATGACACAAAAGATTATGTCATATCTTTAAAAATAGAATAAAGAGACTCATGACCAATAATATTCTTAATCCCTTTGATTTTTGAAATTTTAATATCTTTTATTAATTATAGTAAGGGAAAATAAACAACTATAAGGAGATTTAAAATTAATAGGAAATATGATGTGTTAGAACTAATATATACATATATTTATGGACCACTCCTTACAATACTTTACGTCATTCATAGATAATTTTATAAGCCATGGCTTTCTATATCTCATTTATGAAAAAATCATGATCATTAAATGTGTTCAAAGTTATAAAGCTAACATTGAAAACCAAGTTAAAAAAAAAAAGATTAAAAGAGTTAGATCTAACCATGATGGTGAACATTATGGTAGATACAATGGTTCATATGAATAATATTTAGGACCATTTGCTAAATTCCTTGAGGAATGTGGTATCATTTCATAGTACATCATGTTATGTTCATCTAATATGAATGATGTTATTGAAAGACAAAATAAAACATATAAGGATATGGTAAAGAGTATGATTAATCATTCTACCTAACCCGAGTCACTTTAGGGACAAGCATTAAAGACCATAACATATATATTCAATAAAGATCCAAATAAAGCAACCATAAAGACCCTTTATAAGCTTTGGAAAGATATGAAACCTTACTTCAAATAGTTTCATATTTTGGTATGTTTAACTAACACAATGCCTCACAAGCCAAATGAGAAGAAATTGGACTCAAAGGCTTATTAGTTGTTATTTTATTGTATACTATAAATGGTCTAAAGGTTTAAATTTTATGATCCCATAACTAAATCTAATTTTTGAGGTTGGTAATGCCAGGTTCTTTGAGAATGTTAAGTTTGTAAGGGCGAGAAGATTAAAGATTTTATCTTTAAAGAGGAATAAATTAGTTTTCCTTTGATTGATATTAATAATGATAAAGACCAATTTACTATACTTGATAATGTTGAAGAAGTAATTCTAAATCAAGACAATGTTATTAAACTTCCCATACCACTTCAAGAAGTTACTATAGAAGAATAAACTTTTTAACCTCAAGAACCATTATCATTAAAGAAGATCTAATAGAGAGAGGAGGAGTGCAATTTCAAATGATTATATTATATTTCTCCAAGAACATGAGGTTGACATTAGTTTGATGGAAAATGATCCAATCAATTTTCATCAATTCATAAAAAGTTTTAACTCTCAAAATTGATTGATGTTATGAACGAAAAGATGAAGTCTATAAAGAATAATGATATGTAGGACCTTGTTTCATTACTAGATGATGCAAAGTCTATTAGTTGTAAATGGTTATTTAGGACCAAAAGGGATTCAAAGGGTAATTCGAAGAGGTATAAGGCATATCTTATCACTAAAATATTTATAAAAAAAAGATATTAATTATAAAAAGACTCTAATTTCATCATAAGACTTTTAAAATCATAATAGCTTTAATGGCATATTTTGATCTTGAGTTACATGAAATTGATGTTAAGGTTTTCCCAATGGTGATATTAATAAAAAACATTATATGGTGTAACCAAAAAATTATGTGTCAAGAGATGGAAAGTCAATGATTTGAAAATTAAAGAAATCCATATATGGAGCTTTAAACAAATGTCTTTTGAATGGTATTATAAGTTTCATCAAGTAATTATCTCATTCAATTTTGTGATGAATTTAGTTGATGATTGTGTATACCATAATTTCAATAAGAGTGACCATATTTTCCTAATCGTATATATCAATGCCTCATTCCTTGTTAGCAATGATATAGGTATGTTGTAAAAAATGAAAAAAATTTTAGTAAAGAATTTTAAGATGAAAAATCCTGGGGATGTATCATTTATCTTAAGAGTTAAAAAACATTAAGATTGCTCTCAAAGTATTTTTGGATTATTACAAAAAGCCTATATTGAAAAGGTTCTTAAAAGGTATGGCATGTAAGAATGCAAATCAGGTGATACCATTATAGCTGAAGGAGATAAGTTTAGTCTTAATTTTAATGGAAAGGAAATTCAAAAAATTCCTTATACTTCAATAGTAAGGAGTCTAATGTATGTACAGGTTTGTATGCGTCTAGATATTCAATACATAGTTAGCATATTAAATAGATATTTAAGTAATCTAGAAATGGAATATTAGAAAGTAGTCAAATATGTCATGTAGTATTTACAGAGAATAAAACATTATATGCTCATATACAGAAGGTCAAATAAGTTAGAAATCATTGGGTATTCAAACTCCAACTTTGTAAGATGCCAAGATAATATGAAATTGGCATCATGATACATTTGTTTGCTTGTTGGAGGAGTTATCTCCTAGGAGAATGTTAGATAAACACTTGTAACACCTTTCACTATAGTGGTTGAATTTATAACATGTTATAAGGTAGCTAACTATTAGACCCTAGGTTTTGATTGTTAAGTCACGTATGAGTTAATTTAAGTTATTTGCAATTTTCTAAGTGTTTTTAATGGGGTACGGCCGTACCAAGTTTGGTACGGGCATACCAACTATCATTCGTGTATGGTACCACCATACGGCTGGTCGTACCTAGTGGGTATTGTTCCATTGAGTTTGGTACGGGCATACCATTGGTTGGTACGGTCGTATCAAAACTCACACGAATTTGGTTTGTCAGGAAACCTGCTTCGGTACAGGCATACCAATGGGTGGTACGGCCGTACGCGAACTCGCAGGAAAACTTGTTTGGTACAGGCGTACCAATTGGTGGTACGGCCATACTACAGTTCCCTCCCATTTTCTAATAAATAGTTTTGAATCTGTATGGGCGTACAAATATAGTACGGTCATACACGACTTATAAAATTAAGTTTTAAGTCTGAGAAATGGCTAGTTTTCTCAAGATAACTTTCATACTTTCATTCCTAACAAAAATACACTTGCAGAGCATTCATTTTTGAGCTATATTCATCTATCACAAGTAAGTTCAAGCTTGTTTCTTCAATTGCTTTATTTTTTGTAATCCTACTACTTAGAGATTAGGTTTTATCTTTGTGGGATTAGTGTGAGCTTAATCCATTGGGGATTAACTTGTATTTTGAGTTAATTGTGAGATTCATATTGTAAAGGTTAGAGTGTAAGCCTTGAAAACACTGGGGTATTGGATTCATTTGGGAATCCTTTTGTAAATTGATTGTAATTCTAGTGGAACCCTAAGTTGAGACTTAGGAGAAAGTGGACGTAGACAAGAGTTGGCCGAACCACTATAAATCACACGTGTTGCCAGCGGTTCTAGGAATTTCAGTTATTAAAAATTTATCATTGATAAATACTACTTTTTAAAACTTATCAAAAATAAATATAAAAATTAATCTAACAAATAAAAATAATAAAATAATCATAATATATTCAAAAGAGGGAATAGGGAAATGAAAATACAAGTCTACCCTCTCCTTCCTTCCTTTTTGATTTTAATTCAAAGATAAATATTATTTTTTAAAATTTACATAAAAATAAATATTAATTTTTAAAATAAAATTTATCAAGGTAACTCATTGAGAATACTACGTTTTCGCTTCAAGTGAGCCCCTGATCCATACATGGTAAGTCTCACTCTGGGTCATGATGAAAGCTCTACCCACAATGACATTTTCAATTTTACTTATATGAATCCATCAATGAGGTGCAAAATGGACTAAAGATAATAAAAAAAGTGACTTTATGTGAAGAAAATATAAGGAGGCTAATGAAGATTCTAGAAAAAAATCCTTATGTTAAGGTATTTCAAATACTTAATACTTATGAGTCGTATGATAACATTAACATCTAGATCAAAAAAAAGGAATACAAGAATGAATCATCAATATGAAGCTCCAACAGAATAAGACATGGTAGGTATATGGGTTGAAGGCAATAATCTAAATGAAGCATTAGATAGGAAAATAATTATACAGACTCATTCAGGACAATGATACAGAGTCAAACACTTTTATGGATGTTATATTCAATTCTATTTCCAAGAGGAGAGAGTGGATGATATAAGGATATCAAAAAGATACAAGACCCAAGTGAAAATCAACAAAACACTAAAAATGAAGATCAAATTTTGCAAATGACAACATAGACAACAACATAGAATATCATTGCAAAAGAGGGACAAGGTCAGTATATTATTGCTTAAAATTAAATACATAATCTAGCTCATTGAAAATTTAAAATGTTCCTTACATGAAAAAAATATATGTAATTAATATGAATGATCAAACACAGGTGTAAAGGCTTGGAATCCATGAAATGTATATTGTTATGAATACTATTGCTACCATTTCCAAATAAGAGAAGATGGATTATCTCTAATATTTTTTTCTGGGAGACTATTACAATATTTCGTAGTGGATATGTATATCAAATTAGAGATAATAAGACTTAACTTTTATAGGATACAACAATCAATAATACATGTTGAGCTATACCAGGGCATAATAGATAGTGTCAAAGCAAGGGAGATAAGAGGGAAACAAGTAAAGAAAGGAATAATCTTCCTAGCTAATCACATTGGAGAACCTAGAGACATGCAAAGAAGATACCTAGATGCAATGGCTTTAGTGCAAGCATTTGAGAAGCTTTATAATGCCATGTAATCCCGAATGGGAAAAGATAATAGAGAATATGCGACTAGGAATAAAACCTTTAGAATTTTCACATTTGATCGTTAGAGTTTTTAGAGTAAAGTTATAGGGTCTCAAAGATCAATTATATAAAAAGAAGATATTTTATGAGGTTGCAGCACATGTGCATGTTATCAAATTTTAGAAGAGAGGTTTTCTACATGCACACATTTTTATCATATTGAAGTCTAGAAGTAAAGTAACTAGCCCGAATCATTTTGATAAATATATTATGGCAGAGATTTTTGATCAAATTAAGTATCCAATATTGTACATGTGTGTAACAAAATATATGCTCTATGGTCCATGTGGACAAGAAAATCCTAAATGTCCTTGCATGATTGAACAAAGATGCAGATTTAAATATCCAAGATCATATAATAGCAAGATAATATTAGGGCATAATGGATACCTTATATATAGAAGACCTAAAAATGATCGTCAGGTAATAAATTATTTGTATTGTTAAAATTATGTTACATATTTTAATAAAATGAAAATAATGATATTCTTATCATATTGCAAGTGAAAAAAGGAAACAAGATATTTGATAATAAATGGGTTGTACCTTATAATCCATATTTGCTTACAAGATATGATTATCATATTAATGTAGAGGTAATGAATTATTTTTAATGCAATAATACATTATAATATGGTAAAATTTTTTGTATATATGAAGTATAAAAAGTAAAAGAAATAATTCACTAATCTTATATGTTAAATTATAATAGGTTTACTCTGGATTGACAGCAGTGAAATACTTATACAAGTATATCTACAAATAGCATGACAAAATAGTGGTTCGGGTTGGAGATAAAGAGAATCAAATAGATGAAATACAATGTTATCAAGATACAAGATGTGTATCACCACAAGAAGCTATGTGGATGATATATGAGTTTGAAATGAATCATATTTATTCTGTTATTGTGAACCTATAACTCCATCTACTGAACAAGCATATAGTGATATTTTAGCATTACCAAAATTTATAAGACATACTTTAATGGGATCATGTGAAAAAAATGATGTTGACTGAATACTTTGTCACATGTTCAAAAAGTGAAGAAGCAAACATACTATTATACATCGAATTTCCAGAGCATTATGTTTTAAATGAAAAAAAATTTAGAATGGACAAAAAGAAAACTAGAAATATCATCGAATGTGTAAATGTAACCAACTTGATGGTATCTAAAGTTTGATATTTAAGGAAGCTGATATAATAAGGGGGTTATTTGAATCAAATAAGAGCATAGAAGAATGCATGAGTGAGGCAGTAATATTGAAGATGTCATTAGAGTTAAGAAGATTATTTGCAACATTATTAATGTATTTTGAGCCCACAACTGTCAAGAAACTATAGGAAGATAATTTCTAATTGATGGCTAAAGATTATATTAAAATACATTAGAACTTGATAAAAACCCAAATAGCTTACACTTTGAGTAATATCCAGAAGCACATGATAAGCATGGGTAAGGATATGAAAAGTTATGATCTGCTTATAAAAGAAAGTCACTAGCTTAGTTAAATGAAGATCAATAATAGAGATATTGCAGAGAAGATAGCAATGTAAATACCATAAGAAAACATTGATGCAATGTTAAAGCTTAATTTGGAATAAAAATATGTATATACGATGATAATGAATAAATTAAATTAAGATATGTTTGGCATGAATTAGAAATTGGTAATTTCGAGCATGCCAGAGGTTAAACCTCAGTAAATGCGCCAGGCGATTGTGGATTCTTAAGCTCCTTGGAACAATTTGCTTGGACGTGTATATTAGCTTGATTGGATTAGCTTGAGGAACATTAAAGTAATATGAATATAAATAAGAGAAACATGGGTAGCTTTAAGGAAATTGTTCGTATTCAAACAAAAGATAAAAGACAATACTAAGCTTAAGAACAATTGAGATGAAATAAACAGAACTTTCAAAATAGAAGAAATGCTAGTTGTTTGTTATGTTATTTTTCTGATTCTGATTCCTTCTCTGCATCTCTTGCTTTCCATTTTAATCTCTGGTGGTCAAACTGCTGAAACCATGAAACCATGAAACCACGTAATTGTAGTAACTGTCCTCTTCTTTTGCCCACTCTGCTATCCATGTTCCATGTTCCAGTGATCCACAATAACTTAAATAACCAACCAAGCTTTTATAATTAGCTAATTAATCATTTGAGCTTCTCTTAATTAAAAATTTAATTAATTATTCCAGCTCTCCACCATTAATTAGCTACTAAATTAATTTTAATTCAGCTTTTAATTAGTTAATTTCATTTTAGGCCCAACAACTGCCCCCCGTATACGAATGGCTTCAACCCAAAAGAAGCCATTACGTATGAATTTCTTAACTTTGAAATATCAGGCCCTACTTCTCTTTTTCTTCATTACCAACATGAAGCCATATAGGCCTAAAGTGTAGTTCAGTCCTCTGGATGATTGGTTTTGGGCAGTAGAAAATGAGAAAATAAAAGCTTTAGAAGAAGAAGTCTGGAGAAAAAACAGAGTATCCATGGGGCCCAGTACCTCAAACCCTACTTCGTTTCCTCAAACCCCACCTTTACCATGTCAATCCTCCCAAACTGCCGCTTCTGCTAAAACCCTTACTCCTTCAAACCTCCACTATGCCAATCACCCACCACAGTTACCGGAGAGGCTTGTCGTACTCATGCCATCAGCACCACCTCTCAACACTCTCGCTGGTTTAACGCCTCCACCATCATCGATCCAACCCCTTAAAGACTCCTCTGACAGCAGTAGTCATGACTCTAGCAGCCTGATATATTGCGAGATACCATCAACAAACTCCACCCGCTTTCATCAAACCGTCTGATTCTTTAGTTCATCCCCCCATCCGATTCTCTTTACCTATCAATGCCGCTTCCACTGTCATACACCCATAAACACCCACCACCAGGCCTTCCTATATTATCAATGTCGAAATCCTAATCAGCCAACTTCAATCTTACACCAGTGCTTGCCATCTATTTCATCATTTGCAAGTAAGAAAATACCCTACTTTTGCTTTGATCTTAGATTAAAATGGACTGTATTTTGATTTTACCTTTAAAGTTTGCATGTATAGTGTCCAAGTCGGTGTAGAATACCTTTGAATAATGGATGGATTTTTATTGACCTCATAGTTAACACCTCTTGATCAAATTGCCAAACTTTGGGTACTCGCACTTCTATATGTGATTTTGCTAAAGGAGATGAAATCAGACGCAAGCCCAATAGACCATAATAATCCCTCCCTTGTACTTCACATATATTCCATTTTCTGCATTTCCACTTATGGCATGTTTGACTGGTGTTACCATCTTAATCCTCTGACAAACTCTATTCTCATAAAGCCACATCAATAATCTTCTCTGGTGATTTTTTTTAAGGAAATGGTTCACAACTTCTACTGCTGTATCCATGATCCTGCTGCGATTGTAATATCCATTGTTCTTGGTTTCCTATTTTTCTCTTTCGACGAAGGCATGCTTGCATGGTGTTTGTTTTTTTACTTCAACTGTTATTGCATTTTCTCATATATTGCTATTGGGTCATATAAACCGTGAGACTCCCACACACAGCCCATAAACAATAACTGATGAAACTAAAAATTGCCACGAGAAACCAACTAAATAATATACCTACACTATAAAACCAAGAACCTTAATTGGACAAACAACATTTTCAACATACTGAACATCATTAAAGTAACCATAAAGTGGACAGAGGCCAACCAAACATAAAATGTTTAATCTTAAAATAAACATTATAGGCCAAATGACACGAGAAACAACACAAATTATCTATAAAAAAGATAAATAAATAAATAAAATAAAATAAATAATAATAATAAAAAATAAATAAATAAAATAAGATATTAGTCACCATTAGACAAATATTAAATAAAGCCACACACACAATAAAAATAACATCTAATAAAAATAACATATATATATATATATATATATATATATATATATATATATATATAAGGATATTTAATAAATATGGAGATGTAATAATAATAATAATAATAATAATAATAATAATATAAAATAATAAAAATAAAAAATAAAAAAATAAAAAAATAATAATAATAATAAACTAAAAAATAAAATGAAATAAAACATTAAAGCAGTTCTAACTAATTCCTAAGACAAACTTTAAAGTAGAACAAACTATACAAACTTAAAATTCAAATTTAACACTGAGTGAAACGTGAGAAACAGAAATTCCACATCGTCAGATGCAAACAACATGAAACCTTGAAGAACCTTGCCCCCATCGACTAAAATTTAAAAATTAAATTCTATAAACCTAATATAAACAAAACAAAAACTCAAACTTTAAAATCTAAAACTCCGACTAACCATTAAAGCTTAAATTAATCATATGCAAAGGATCTAAAGTAAACCAAAATGAAAAATGATTCCACAAGCAAAACAAAGCAACATGATAGGATAAACCACAAAATCGGAATTGAATCTAAACAGAAAAACAAACTTACCATAGCCTTCACTGGGGAATTCATATAAATTTAGCACATTTTAAATTTAAGTAGAATAATCCCTGAAGACACATACCTTTGCACACACAAGCTTGGTAGCATAATATCCTGACTTTGTATATCAATTGTTTTGAGATGCTTTATTTTCTCCTGCTTAAGTGTTATTCCTCTGTGTTTCTTCAGCTATGGCATCCAGCTCACATCCTCAGCAACCTGCTGCTCTGCTAAACACTGCTACTACGCTAAACACTGCTACTACTGACCCACAGGTAATTCTCTTTTGACTGAAATTAGACAAGTAACCTATCCATTACATGATCAATCTTATATTTTACAGGCATCTTTGTAGCCCCTTTGGGTGTCACGCCAGAACTTTCCTCCTGCCAATCCTGCACAGGCTGGGCTCCTTGAGGTACCTTTAATCCTCCAATTTGTATTTTATGATGCAACCAACTTGGACTATTTGAACCGAATAAACTGATCTGTAGATGTTGAAGCATCGACTCCTTACCAACTTCCCATTGCCCGATCCTTCCCCTCCACCTAGCATTGTTTTCGTGTAAGTACCAAACTTGCTTACTGCTGTGTCCATACATTCTATATGTTTTTACCTCACTTCTTACATGCTCATTCTAGTTTTTCAGGACTAGGGAGGACTACTTAACTTCTTCATACACAGGAGATGGCCAAAAACTCACTATTGGTCCTCTCCCCTTCTCAGATCATTTTAGCATTCATGTTCCAGTCAGCCTACCTTAGCTAAACACTACCTTCTCCAAAATGTGTTCTATCAAGAAACCTTGGCCTCATCCTAGTAATGAATGGCTTCAATGGATTGCTCGTCTAAGGCCCCATTATGTACATGATTGGATTCGTATGGGCATCTTGGAGTTGGTTGAGTTGTCTACTCAGGTCATTGAATTGGAGGAAGATTTAGCCGAGACCTTGCTCCTTTTATAGAACCCAGACATCAATTCATTTTTGTCCCATTTGGCTATATCTCTATAACACTCAAGGATATATTCATGATCACTGGTCTTCCTGTTCTCGGAGATGAGTGTTTTGCTCTTATTGATTCTTCCTCGTCACACTTGCCCAATATCACAGTGAAATCTACAGAGGACACTTCTTATTCCTCCATGATTAAGAATCGGTGTTGCAGGAATGGCCCTCCCAGCATGGAAGAACACACCTATTTCTTATGGGTTTTGTTATGCAGGTACCACATTCTTTATCTTTCGATTTCTGACTCTTTTCACTTACTATAACTTATTAACTCACGTTATCTGTAGGTACCTGTTTTGCCCAAAGTAGTGGCAAACCTAGCATTGAATACCTAGATTTGGCTCATGCTTTAACTGCTGGTGCTGATTTTGCCCTTGGTTCTATCTTTCTTGGAGCCTTATATCAGAATTTTCAGAAATGTTCTTCAAACTCGGATGCCCTCTACTCTAGCTATGTCTGGTTTCTTCAACTTTGGGGTCATGCTTACTTTTCAGAGCTTAGTGATTCCTCTTCTGTTGTGACGGGTCTCATTGCTTCATGTTTGATCCATAGAAGATGCAACATGACTTCCTCCGAGATGTTCTCTTTTTTTTGCAGCTTAAGAACTCGTACCTCCACACAATTGTCTATTTTTGGAAATGAGCCTGTTGCTCCTTTCTTGCTTAACGCTTTTTCAGATCACATAGATACTTTCTTGGAGATTAGCAAGAGAATCATCCTAGCTTATACTAGGAACCGCATATTTCTGATAGGTGGCGCTAACACCTTTTTTCACCATCTATGCATGTCATACGGAGCTTTTTCTCTATATCTCTCTTGCCTTTGGAGCAGGCAGTTTGGTCTTGAGCAAGCCATTCCCACCATCAATCATAGCAGTCTAACAACACACTTGGAGGTAAACAGAAATACTTTTAAAATACTCGCCAAGAAGCTTCATCCTCTCCAATGCTGTCTTTTCCCAGTGGATACCAAAGCTCTATTGGCTTTCAAGGATTGGTGGGCTAAAGAGGCATTACCTCTCTTTCAGTCTCTCAATCATCCATCAGGTATTTCTCTGTACCCCGTTAGTTGCTTTTCGGCTATGCTTCTTCAATTTCCTAAACTCATTTTTGGTTCGTTTGCATTATAGGCCAAGGAAAACAGCAGACTTCTACTTTAGCCACGCCATCTTAGAAAAAGCAGAAGCTAACTCCTAAACCCTTGTCGATTCCCTCCAGACGCTCTAGCCGAATTCCCTTATTGTCCAAGCCTAAGCTTAGAGATGACAATGAAGATGATCCTATAGACCTATCCGAGAGTATACCAAGCGAAGATGAGCTAGAAGATCTAAGCGGGGAGAAGGCTCAAGAAGCTAATGGTAAAACAACTCCCATCTTCTTTTTATCTAATTTCATTACTAACTTTCGCATTTCAATAGGGGGTATGAGTAATTCTAATACTGTTGCCGGATCAACTCTTTTTCCCACCTTTGCTGATGTTCCTGCTCAACCACGAGATAAGAATCCTCCTTACTTTCACTTTCTCATTTAGTTCAAACGTTTAATCCTATGGCCATGTACAGATATAGGTGACCTCTATTTGGGCTCGAAGCCTAATGAGAGTACTTCTATCCCTACAGTAAGTTCCTTACCCCCAGATGTACCCTTTCATCATTTTCTCTCTTGACATCTCTAGTGATAAATCTGCTTTATATTCAGGACATTGCTGACATCCGGTCTTGTTTGATGGTGGCTCCACTTGAGACCATAGACTTCAATTTCTTAGCAGAATCCCTTCCTGAAGTTGTAGAAGTGAGCCTCGCCCTGAGCCAAGCAGATATGGATGCTGCTCGTGTTACCCTTTCGGTGACACTATCTTTGGACATCACTTTTCTGAGTGAAAACTAGCAACACGGTTTGCTTTCTACTTTTGCCTGCCTTATTTCAGCTACAGAGACCGTTGCTGCACGAGAGCATCTGACTACGTTGAAGGCTAGAGCTATAGAACTTTTTCAAAAGCAGGCTGAGTCTAACCGAGTAGAGCAACACCTTTCCAGTAGATTGCAACACTTTAAAACTCAGCATCAGAAATACAAGGATAGCGTAGCAAAGTGGCAGGAGTAAGCTGAGCAGGTGGACTCTTCTGCAAAACAACTTGAAGAAACAGAGAAGGAGATAGAGGAGCTGCAAGCCCGCATCACAAGTCTCAAATCTCGCCAGCAACATTTGATCTCCACAGGTCTAGCTTCAAAAACCAAATGTGAGCAAACCCGTAAATAAGTCCTCTCTCTACATGAGTTTCTACAGAAGCATGAGATAACTGTTACTACCCTTCACAAAGAACGAGATCAGGTCCGTGCTAATGTTGCTACAACCTATACCAGTTGGAAGGAATTGAAGGATCAGTACAACACCATCTTTTAGAGACTTAGTTGTTCTTTTTGTACTGCCATTGTTCCTTTGTATGGATTTTAAGCTTAAGAACTTGTGAACTTTGTATGGACATGATTGAGTAATATTATTCTACCTTTTCTTTTTTATGACTTGATGATGGTAGAACAATATTTGTTATGATTTTGCTTTTAACAGGTCTTGTTGCAGACTCCATTTTTAGCTGGTAAGCCTTCCTTCTCCAACTGATTTATATTTTACCAACCCTACAAACCTATACCCTAACTTTATCTTGATGATTTCTGACTTTGCGAGGATTGACTCCGTCTTTCCATGAAGTTGCTGAATAATTTTAGTAGGTAGGTATGCTAATTCAATTCCTCCTTTTGCATTCATATCATCATCCTAATAATGGCAACCATTCATTCTGCATGTGTTTGACCGATGATTCATGTGCGTGATGTTAATCCCGGCTCTTAAGTGCATTTTTGCATTTCAATCATTACAGCAACAGCCATATGCATTTGCATTGTGCTTGGCCGATGATTCATGTGTATGATATCAATTCTGGCTCACACTAACCTTTGTACACAAAACACCCCAGCCATAAGAACTGTGTTGCATGTACGCGTACATTTATCTTGTTTGCTAGATTTTGCATTAAGAAGACTAGCACCGAGGTATGGTCTCTCTCCCCCCTGCTATTGCAACCGTATTGCTGGATTCCTATTTACACTATCTTCTTAACTTAGCTGGGCTCCATTTGCAATGTTTATTTTTTACTTATGAAAAACTTTTTATAAACTAAAGACAGAAATAAGTGGCCATAGGGCCCACTTCAGTTTCATCCCCCATAGTTATAGTGGCTTGTAAAGCCTACATTCATAACCATAATAGCAGCCATACAGCTTACATATTACTTATATCTACGCTATGTACACTAAAAGCATAAAAACTAGAAAACTAAAAGAAAAGAAAAACCAAATTAGTAAAACATAACTATCTTGATGCCATGAATTTGGCCTTTTGTTCATTCACATTCACTGGACTTTCGCGACAATTCCCACAGGGTGGGTGTTGACCCTGACTTTTCACCATTGTATGATTTTGGATCTTTATTGATTTGACTAGGATTTAGTCTCTAGTATCGATCCCAATTATACATATAAGCCCCTATAACTTCCTCTGTGTGTTTTGATGAATGGAACATTTCAGAACTGGTGGGGCCCACCATGGCGCCTGGCGGGACCCGCCATCTATTCGGAGTGTTCTGTGCATACAGAACACCCTCCCCTGCCGTATACGGGGGACAAAACACTTGAAATGCGGAGTATTGCATTTTTGGTTCCGGGGTACTATTCATCATGAATAGTACATAAGTGGGGCCCACTGTCCCTAATAACCTATTCTGTGTGTTCTGTATTTACAGAATACATTTTCCAGCTGCCTTATGCAAGGCACAACGCTTAGCATCGCAAATGCCATCTTCTGGGCCCACTACGCTGTGGGGCCCACCTAGCAGAAACAGGGCCCGCTGCCCCTATTAACCCATTCTGTGTATTCTGCATTTACAGAATACGTTTCACACCTGCCTATGCGTGGTAGGATACACAGAATGCAAAATATTGCATTTTGGACCTAGGTTACTATTCACTATGAATAGTATACGGGCGGGGCCCGCTTCCCCAATTAGCCAATTTTGTGTATTCTGTATTTACAGAGTACATTCCGCTGCTGCCTTATGCAAGGCACATCTCGTGGCATTCCGA
>CANYBF010636083.1:0-11543 GCA_948192965.1 Dalechampia spathulata
TCTATAGTCATACTCGATCGACTATGTTCAAACCCTAAAACATAGTCGATCGACTATGATGATACCCTAGGCCCTAAAACATAAGTTAAGGCCAAAAAACATATGCACACGCACCAAAAACATATGCACATGTCCAAAAGGTACCCTGGAATGGCCAAAGTTGGCCCAGAACGGCCTAAAAAGCCCTAAATCAACTTGGATTGGCCTGAAGCTAACCCAAGCTGACCCAAAGGCATTCCTAAATTGATCCAGATCAAGCCGGTCCAAAATGAGGGTGCAACAAATTGCTATTACACCGGGAATCTTTGCTGGCATCATTGGCTTGGAGTGTTCAGGACTGCCAATTTAGTTTGATGCAAGGCTCACATCATCGAGTTGGTCGTATGGTACAATCTTTGATCTATTAGGTGTGTCACCTAGTATAAGAGGCAGATATAGCATATCATACGACTGTCTCTGGGAGGCTATGTTGGTAGAAACCTTTGGCAAGATGATTTTTGTAGATCAGTATACGTGCAACTTTCTACTGTATGTGTTGGGGAGTACTCTATTTAATGATACTAGGAACATCATCCATATGTCTATACTATGGGCTCTTCATGATTTGAATGCCATTGAGAGATGATTGGGGTAGTGTTGGTCTAGCCCATCTGATGCAGGGACTGGACCTCTAAAGTAGGCAGTACAGAGATCGCTTTATTGGTTGCTGGCAAGTAGTAGAGGTAAGTAGAATTCTGTTGATTCTGGCATTGATGCTCAACTTTGCAGATCATGGCATACGAGTTTAAGTTGCTACCAAAACCCAAAAGTCCACATGGGATACCACTTGGCTTCCCACACATGCAAGCATGGAGTGTACCAAGGTGGAGGCCCAGTCACACAATAGATGATTTGAGCATCTCAACAATCTGACTTAGGATCAGGTAAAAGAAATAATTTAATTAGTATCAAATCGTATTGAATTAGTATGAGAAGTACCTGAGCAGGTGTCTAATTGTCTTATAAGGAATAGGTGTGTCCCTATCCCTGGAGCAATATGTTATCGAGGCTGGATTATTTGACGAGTGACATATGTTGTTGGAAAGTCCTGAGAGTAGGCTCTTCTACTTAGAGGAGTACATCATTGACTAGCAGCTGGGGCCCGAAGGGCACGTGGAGCTTGCTGCCCCTTGACATGTGATGTTCTGGGCTTCTTGCACTGATACTGACCCAGAAGTAATAGTAGCTTTGACTGGTTTTCCTGGCTGAGAGCGTCTGTCAGATTCACCAGTGGATTACTATACTTTCATCCAGATGAGGTTGCTGGGACCCATGGAGCTTTCCATGTGTAGAGGTCAGTTTGATAGAGTGAGCTGATTAGGGGTGAGATCTGACATTCATGGCGTTTGAGGTGGGCATCATGGTTTGCCAGCTATTGGTAGTTATCGAGGTGGGGGTGCCTTGAAAAGATCCCATGATTCTAGGGTTGGTGCGGTTCCACTGGCATCGATGTCCAGCACTCTAGAGGTGCCCCCAAGATATGAGCGTCCAGCAGACTTTATGGAGGGCCGATTGATGTAGCCGCAGAACCCACTCATTTATACTTATGATGAGATTGATCATCCCTATGAGACTTCCTTCTCAGTGCTAGTGAGTAGCAAGATAGAGTTTGATCCTCCAAACACCACCCATATGAGTGCATGTGTTCCATATTTGCTCTGACTTCAGTAATCTTATATGTGCTTGACCTGTGCAGGTTCCTAGGGATGCCATGGTTGATGCTTCAAGGCTTCTAATGGGATTATGCTGCTACCATACCTCCAAGATGTTGACTATTCAGGTGAGTACCTGTTATAAATGGGAATGCATGGGAACGCATGGATGCATGACTTCTACGCATATATGCTTGTGTTTGCAGTCAAGCAGGCAAGTGGAACGAGAGGAACGTGATCACTACATCCTGATGATAGAGCAGATGGGTTGAGAGATTGCCCAACTGACAGCGCATCTGGAGCACTATAACATTGAGGTCCTGGATAGTCTCTATCCCAATAAAGATCATTCAGGTGATGATGATGCATAGAGGAGATGTGACATCAAGTTCTCATATTCATGATGTCAGAACTCTATAGTTTCTGTATTAGAATAAGATTGTGTGTTACAATCTGGCATTGCGTGCCTAGTACGCTAGGGTTGTTGTGTACCAACTATGAAAATAGATAAAAGCTTGAACTATGTATCCTTTGAATTTAGCTATTGAATCCAAAGCTGATTGCTGCTATAAATACCCCATGCCTTATGTTTTACTACCAAAACATAATTCATTTACTTTTCTGTGCAGAAAAATAAATATACAATGACTCAGCAATCACTGTCTGCTTTCCGTGCTCCAATACCTTAGAACCTTTTAGCAAGTTGCAATCAACAATGCTTTCCTATATGCTGCTATTCAATTCTAGGATCCGGTGGTTCATGTATTCCGGTTCGGACATATGGAGCTATGTCCAATGTATGAGGAATTTGCTACTATCCTCGGAGTCACTTGCAAGATGTCGGCGATGTTGACGATACGTGCGTCAATAAGAGAAGCAGAATTGTATTTGATGAGGGCCTTCAACATCGATCTGACCACTACGAGGTCCCTTTTAGCAATAGAGGGTTCTGTGGATGTCATTGCTCTTTTCCGGCTATGTGGCCAGAAGTCAGTAAGTACCCCTTCATGGCTGAGGGTAGCTGGGTTCAGATTGCTGGCACAATTCCTATTCGTCGATCCATCATGTCATGGACATTTGTTGATCGGGCCTGTGATAGACCAGATGATGCAGGGTCGGACCCCTTTTCCTATGATCATAGCAAAGACAATCATCCGGCCAGATAGAGAGAGGCGAGGACAATCCAAGCGCTTCACTGGTAGTCTTGTCACACCCAACCCATACCTAGAGTAACATGCTCCCATAGTATACATAACGATCTCCCATAAGGAAAATCACTATATACACTACAAGGGATACATAGACATGCAAAGATATACATCGTATGGGGACAACACATGTATAGGTGGTGTAAAAGTTGTAGTATGCATGAAATCAAGCCTGGTCATACACAATGAACTGATTTAACAAGTCTCTTATATAAAATTATATTCATTAATATACAAGGGTTCTGGCTACATTTTTTGTACAATCACCACCAAAATACATATATACTACTACCAAATGATCTCTACAAGCCACACTAACAAACTAAACAAAACCAAGGAGCATGCCTGGCTGTCCTCAAACTACCTCAAGAATAAGATTACGTCCAAATCCGCCTCTCTGCTGACATAAGCAATCACTACTTTGGCCCCTCAACGGTAGGCTCGGAACCTGCATCCATCAATTGATAAATGCTGAGTATAAAACTCAATGGTGCTAGTTAACATACAGATACATATAATAAAAACAAGCATATCAGGAAACAAACAACACTATACAATTTCATGCTTTGCACCCCTTTTTCTCTTTCTTTTATGTACTCTCATTCCCTTTCCCCTTTTCGTTCATTATGCACAATATACTACCATGTTGGGTCCCTGTATGTACCGGTACTCAACTCCTGAAGGAGGGCAGTAACTATTTGGGTCTTTAAACCCCTTTTTTCACTATGTCTCGAGACTCAACTCCCGCATAAGGCAATATAATATACGATTCCATTATGGAATCCAATAAAATATGACCCAACATGCCTTTTTCCTATTATCTCTCACTCTTTTCTTTCATTTACAACCCCTCATGTCATGTTTATGCCTATACTCAATGATACAATGAGATATAATAAGTAGGGCATACCGTACTAAGCAATCATCAAGCTCATGCCATAACCACATAAACATATATGGGAATCGAATCCCCAAGCATCAATTCTTTGGCCATACTTGGCTTAGAAGCATAAGTAGAAGTTAAGAAAACACCTGGTATAAGCTAGAAAAAACTTATAGGAAGCTACTTCTAGCATCTAAATCCATAGACCAATCACTAAACTTGCTTCTTCAAGTTCTCACGGTGTAAAAGCAATAAAGCAGGTTGAATTATAGTGTTTAGGGACATTTAGGGAAGGTTTAGAAGAAGAAGAATAAGGAAAGTCAAAGAAAAGTCTATGTTTATCTTGTTTAAAATGAGTTTTTAAGTCACGTACGACCGTACAAAATTTTGTATGCCAGTACCAAACCAAAAGTCTTGATGCCTTGATTTGCTGCGAGCAATGGTACGCCCGTACCCCTCTTGGTATGCCTGTACCACCACAAAATTCCTAACAAACCTATTTTCCTGCAAGCAATGGTACGATCGTACAAGTGATTGGTGCACCCGTACCATCTCCAGGAACTCCAACCCTTCATCTCTCCAGCTTGGTATGCCCATACAGATATCCAAACGCCTGTACCACTTCTTAAAAATCAGGACATCCCCCATTTGGATCCTTACTCTCTCGGTACCTGCTAAAAATACTCCAAACCCAACCTAAACATAACTAAATAGCTATCCCCCATCCAACCGAGAAGTCACGCTTCCCAATAAGGTGACAGCATCATAAATAACACCACCATCATTATCACACATCCATATATACATGCATACATGCATATATACATACATACTATCATAACCCAGAATACGTCACAAACAATGTAAGATTGTATAGTAAAACACATACGCATATAGACCTCTATACAGATACTAGACACATCACTCACGTAGATGTGACAAGTCTGCTTCTTCTACAGGTAAGAATTCTAAGCTACCTTTGCAGGTTTTCAACTTAGACAAGTTACGTTTTGGCCCTAATTTTTACATGAGTTACCTTTTATAAGGTTTTCGGCTCCTCGGGCTATCACTTTTGCTTTTAGAACCTAACTTTTGCCTAAACAGCCCATTTCAGTTTTCATCTGAGTGGGTCACTCTAATTTTCGCCTTAGCATCCTTTTACAAAATTTTCAACTCAGCAAGCTTTTATTTTGTTTTTTATTTTAGTACAGATCTAGCTTCAAGAGAAGCTTGGATCCTAGCACCACCGGCAAGTGACTTTTAGAAATATGTACCTCATAGGCACATGCGTAGAGGTTATACCTTTAGTGAGGCAAGGACACTGACATTCCAAGGCTGGATGGAGTGGATGGGGACCTAACCTGAGAGTGAGATAAAGTAAAGTTACCCTTGGTGGCGTATACAACATGTGACTGTAATGACTTACATTGGTTGTATCCCACTGCCAGGATTCAGGCGTTGCACGCACTATAGTCCTGCCAGAATCTGTTGTCAGTATGGCCACCGACAGACTATACCTTGACTAACAGAATTTGAGGCAAGAAGGTTGGTGCTCCATTTCTTGGAGCACGTAGAGAGGACCTGGCCCCGTCGCCAGATAGTGCTGGTGGAGATTTCTGGAGCTGGATCTACCACTGATGATGAGTACAAGCTATGGGTGCTGCGCCAAGCCTGAATCCTGTAGTACGAGAAATTATTAGGCAATAATATGTAATAAAGGATGATAGTACTTTATGTTTGAGATTTCTATGAATCATGGCTAAGTTTATAACATGTGTTCCATTTACATAAATGAGATTAAAACATTTACATGAAAAATGTTAAAACCAACACATAAGTTTAGGATGTGCGTCAGACTTAACCCCTGTTATTGACCAGCCTCATGTGAGATTTTCTGATCAACTATTTTACTGCTCTCCTTTTGCTTTCAAGAGCTCTAACTTTTGCATGAGTCATCCGAGTGGATTTTCAACTCATCAAGCAAATATTTTTCTTTTGCCTTAACTTTTGCGTGAGCTGCCTATGCAAGTTTTCAGCTCACTAGGCTTCTCATTTTTATTTCACCTTTTCTTTTGCCATTTGCTCTAGATAAAATATTTCTTCAGCCGGTCAAGGTTGACAGGTTCTGAGAATTCATTGCCTTCCAAATCTGAGATGTGAACAGTGCCTTTGGAGAGGATTTTCTTAACTAGAAATGGGCCCTCCCAGTTAGGTTTGAATTTTCCATGAAGGTTGCAGATAGCTAGTCTAACTTGCTTTAGAACTAAATTGCCTTCCTGTATGACAATAGGCTTGACTCTTCTATTGAATGCATTGGCTATGCACTTTTTGTAAAGCTATAAATGATAGAGAGACTTTAGCCATTTCTCATCAATACCAACCAGCTGTTCATATCTGGCCCTTTTCCATTCAGCTTCTGGCAACTGAGATTCCAGAATAACACGAAGTGACTTTAGCTCCACTTCAATCAGTAATATGGCTTCGGTCCCATAAACAAGAGAGTAGGGAGTGGCACCTGTAGGACTCCTTATAATAGTTCTATAACCCCATAAAGCAAATGATAGTTGCTCATGCCAGTCCTTGTAAGTTCTCACTATCTTGGCCAAGATGCGCTTGATGGTCTTATTGGCTGCCTCAACTGCCCCATTAGGTTAAGGGCGATAAGAAGAAGATTGGTGGTGCTCAACCCTATACTTTTCCAGCAAGTCAGCAACTTGGGCCTAGAACTGTACTCCATCATCTGACACCAAGGGATGTGGTACTCCATATCGGCATATGAGATTCTTCTCTATAAACTTGGCAACTTGCTTTGTCCCTAGTTTTCTGTAGGATTCTGGCTCCACCCATTTTGTGAAGTAATCAATGGCCACTAGTATGTACCGATGCCCATTAGAAGAGTTAGGATGAATTTCACCCATGATATCTATTCCTCAAGCTGAGAATGGCCAAGGCGTTGTCAAATTTTACAATTCAACTGGTGGTAAATGACTCAGGTCTCCATGAATCTGGCATTCATGGCATTTCTGTACAAACTGTATGCAGTCTATCTCCATAGTAAGCTAGAAATATCCTTGGTGTAGGATTTTCCTCTAAAGTGTAAATCCATTCATGTGGGACCCACATACACCAACATGTATTGTCTCCATGATTGATTCAATCTCTTTCCTCGATATGCATTGAAGTTGTAGACCATCCATCATTCTTCTATAGAGAACACCTTGATGCCAGGTAAAGTTAGTTGCTAGCCTGCATAGAGCTAGCTTGTTGGTTCTATTGGATTCTTCTGGATAAGTACCAATCTTCAGAAAATTCATGATATTTGCATACCATGGAGTCTCATCTGGTTGGTCTAGTGCCATAACCCATTCTCCCTCATAGCAAGGAATTCTTGACTGCTTAATGAATACAAGCTGAACATGACTCTGCAGTCGTTAATAGACTGAGGCCAATGTAGCTAAGGCATCGGCCATCTGAATCTCTTCATGTGGTATGTGAATGAATTGGCAGGAGCTAAAATTACAAACCATGAGCTTCATGTATTTAGCATAAGGCTTGAGCCTTTCTTCTTTGACATCCCACTCAACCGTGGATTGGTGAATGACCAGCATCAAATCACCAAATATCTGTACATCTTGGGTCCCAATCATTAGTAATGCTTCCAGCCTAAAGAGACATGCCTTATACTCAGCCATATTATTGGCGACTGAAAAGCTCAGCCACTTTAAGAGCATAATGAGTTCACCTTCAGGAGTGATTAGCATAACTCCTATACATATACCTCTTCTGTTGACTGCATCGTCAAAGTGCAACTGCCATTTCTGGACATCAACTGCCCCCAAGTGCTCATCTGGGAAGCCCAACATGAAGGTCTCAGAGTCATCCATCGGCCTGGAAGCTAAGAATTTAGCAATCGCTCTACCTTTGATCACTTTGGTTATGATGTACTACACATTAAACTTTGACAACAGAATCAACCACTTAAAGAGTTTCCCTACTAGTGAAGGAGCTGCATACAAGTACTTCATAGGGTCAACCTAGGAGATTGCCTACACTTGGTATGACTGGAAGTAATGCCTGAGTTTTTTGGTAACCCAGACCATAGCCATGCATAGCTTCTCAACAGTGCTGTATTTGCATTCTGTCGGTCGTAACTTCTTACTTAGGTAGTAAACAGCATGCTCAACTCCAGCGTCATTCTCTTGAGCCATCATAGCACCCACTGACTCCTCTTCTAAGGCTAGATATAGTAGTAATGGTTTTCCTGACCAAGGGGTTGTAGGATCGACAGTTTGGAGAGATAATGCTTTACCCTCTCAAAGGTAAATTGACAGTTCTCATCCCAAACCATAGGATGGTTCTTCCTCAAAATCTTGAAGATAGGCTCATACATGGTAGTGAGCTTGGCGATGAATCTGCTGATGTACTAGAGCTGTCCCAGGAATCCCCTAACTTCGGTCTCAGTTATGGGAATAAGCATCTCAATGATTGACTTTGCTTTATCAGGATCCACTTTGATGCCCCTCTGACTAACAATGTGAGCCAACAGCTTTCTAGATGTCACCCTGAAAGTGCACTTCTTCAGGTTCAGCCTGAGTCCATATTTCTCAATGTGTGTGAGAAATCTATCAAGAGTAGCTGGATACTTTTCTCTGGTGGGAGACTTCCCAATCATATCATCCACATAGAATTTGACCTCCTTGTGGATCAAATAATGCAACAAGGTTGTTACAGCTTGTTGGTAAGTGGCACCTGCATTCTTTAAGCCAAAGGGAATGACCTTGTAGCAATAGGTCCCCCACTCTGTGATGAAAGCTATCTTCACTTTATCTGTGATTGCCATCAGAATCTGGTTATATCTTGAAAATCCATCAACAAAGGAATACATGGCATTATCAGCTGTACTATCGACTAGCATGTCGATATGAGGTAAAGGAAAGTCATCCTTTGGGCATGCTTTGTTCAGATCCCTATAGTCTACACAGACTCTAACCCTACCCTCTCTTTCTTGGGAACCAAAACTACATTGGCCAACCATTCTGGATAGTCGACCACTTCAAGGAATTTGGCATCCAACTACTTCTGGACATCTTCCTTGACTTCTGAGCCCATTTTGGTCGGAGGCGCCATGGCTTCTGCTTAACTGGCTTGAACCCCGGCTTTATAGGAATTCTGTGCTCCGTAATGGATCTGTTGACACTTGGCATGTCTTCATAGCCTAGAGCAGAAGCTTTTATGTGCTTTTTCAGAGTGCTGATTATTTGTATTCTCTCTTCAGAGGTTAAGTCTGATGCAATCTGGAGTAGACATGGCTTTTCATTTATGTTAATGTTAACATTTTCAATGCATGATGCGTTAATGTTAAAAATGCTCATGTAATGCTCATGTTCATGCACAATGCCATCAGAATACACATCACAAATATAAGCAAAGTTGTTCTTTATTGCATTATATTTATATGGGATTACATCATCATCAAATAAAAAAGAAATTGAGACGTCACTGTCCTCATACAAAAGCTCCTCAAAGGTGCTATCCACCAGCGTGGCTATGTCCTCGTAGACCTTTAGCAGTAGTAGGTCTTGCATGTCCAAGTTTTCCAGCTTGGCTCCTAGTGCAATGACTATAGTGATTTCTGGCTCTAAACGGCCAGTGGTGAGATCAACAACATCACTAAAGATCTGAAAGGCATCATCAAGGTTGATGGTGAAGGAAGCAGTAATCTTTCCAGCTATTGTCAGGGCTAATAGGTTACAGATGTCACCAAAGATGGTGAACTATTGTTCAAAGAAATCATCCGAGTTAGGCAACTCGGAAGCACGGTCATGTTGTGTCTCTCCCTGGATGAAGAGAACCATCTTGCACTCCTCTGGCTTATCTGAAGTGTAGGGGTCAAACCCAATGTAGTACCTTTCTTCCTACATGGCTGTAGGATATCAAACTCTACTGGGCCTTACTGATATTGACCTAAGCCCTTACCAGGCATGTAGTTCATGAGTTGCATCATCCTCTCCATAGTGGAACTCGGTTGGTACGAGTAGGACTCAGGTTCTCCAATGGCAGCAACTTGGAACTCGGTCATAAGAGGGATATCTTCTCTGATGCAGGCCAGAGCTACCTCATCATCAGCAGCGATAGTAACCACACCTTTGTTGTATGGGCAACTTGATCTTCTGGTGCAGGGTGGATGGTACACCTCCTAGTGGATGGAACCAGGGTTGACTTAACAATAAAGCAAATGAGACTGGTATGTCAAGAACTGTGAACTCTACCACTGATTTGATCGGCCTGACAGTGATAGTAGTAGTGAAGGTACTAGTAACCTCCCGTTTGGACTCATCGTATGCCTTGATGATAGTCTTGCAAGGCTTCAAGTTTGAAAGCTGGATCCCGAGCTTTGGCAACACCTTGGGTAGGCAGACATTGATACCAGAACCATCATCCACCATGACATTTGGGGTAGAGAAGTTCATAATATTCACCCTAATGAAGAGTGATCTATTATGACAGATTCCCTCGACCGGTAGATCCGCATCAGAGAAAGTGATCATGCTGGACGATAGCTCCCGGTTTACTAGCTAAATTTTCATGCTGAAGGTAGAAGCAGTGGGTGGAATTCTCATGCTTGAGAATGCTTGAACGATGGCCCGTCGATGCTGTTGGGAGGATAGCACCAAGTCCCAAATACTAATGTTAGCTTGGGTCTTCTTCAGCTGCTTAACAATAACATTATTAGGCTTAGCAACCTGATTAGCTGGTTGTGGAACTGGAACATTGCTTGGACCAGCCTCATCCTTAGTGGGCCTAGCCTCAGTCGACTTTTTCTATGTTTTTGGCTTCTTCCCCAGATCAAAAGAAGTGAACACCTTACCACTACGAGTCATATTGCGAACCCAAGAGGACATCTTATTGACACCTAACCCTTTCTGTTGCTTGGGTGGTTTTGGTGCTAGCTTAGCTGCTTTAGGGGTCTCAACGGACTTGCCCTTCTTGGAAGCCTGATCCTATGATGATTTAGACTTAGTGGAATCCTGAGTAGCTATAGAATCATCCTCAAAAATGTCATACCATATGCCAATGGAACCAATGTCAAATCCACCACCAGGGTAGAAAGTGATGGCAGGTAACTGACCGATCCTCTCACTATTGAGGTGAGAGAAGGAGCTAAGGATTAGGGATTCTAGCAACCCTGATTGGAGCATGTAGGTATGGTTGGCTTTGTGGTAGTTTGATAGTGGGTTTATCTTGGTTGATGGTTTGGATTTTCCAGGGTCTTCAATCTCACCAGAGTCGATGATGTTCTGAATGACCAGTCTAACAGAGCGACAGTTGTCAATATTGTGACCATGGTGCTGGTGATAGTGGCAGTAGGTTTTGGTGTCCACCGAGGTTGGGGGTGGTGTTTTAAAGTTTGGTTCAAGTGGTTTGATGAGTTTGGCTTTGAAGAGGTGCCCAAAGACCTTGGAAAGTGGCATTCTAAGATCCGAGAATCTTTTGGACGGGGTAGTGTTTCAAAGTATGGGGTTTGGTGTTTGCATAACATTGATGCAATAGGGCTTTGGTGTTTATAGAGCGTTGGCATAGTGAAGTTTTGGTTATGTTTGGGTGTATATGTGTTAGTGCATGCTCTAGAGCATCATGTTTTATTGTACTTGAACGTTTTAATCAATGAAAGGCATTATTCATTATTTGATTTGCTTGAAAGGCTTTTAATTAAATAATGAATTCCATGATATTGGAACAGTACAAGGGAATTCATAAAGA
>CANYBF010636183.1:0-12135 GCA_948192965.1 Dalechampia spathulata
ATATTAATAATGTCCATTCTTATTAATACCGTGATCAGGGATATTTAGATATTGAACATTTGCATACAATAAGAATCTCATTCCATAAACTCTTTATGGATTCCTTTGCACTGTTCCAATATCATGGACTTCAATATATATATATAGTTTAATACTCCAAGTAAAACAAGTTCATGTAAAACATTGTACTATATAATGAATAATGCCTTTATTAATGAATCGTATAGTTCAAATACACATGATGCTCTAGAGCATACACTAACACTTTATACTTGGCTTTCATATTATTTCACTTAATTTTGGTCTTTTTAGCTTTAGACCTTTGCATTTTTATTCATGACTCTCTCATTCATAGTTTTTAACTCTTAATGATAGTCTTATTCTCATCAAAATTTATGTTTGAATGTGTTTGTTCATGTTATTATAAATCCAGGAGACTTATTCTTGTATGTTATAATAGTTCTTACTGAGCATGAATCATGTTGTGATAAACCTAGGTCGAATTAGACTTGAATTAATAGTATTTTGCATGAATTAACCAAACATGACTCATGTTGGACTCAATAGCTTTATTTTTCTCACTCCATTCTCAATATGACTTGTATTGAGCTCAACACGAATCGTGTTGACTTTATAGACAATAATTTTTACATATGTTTCACTCTAAATTTGAACCATTAGATCATAAAATGGAAGGTTATGATTAACCATATAAAATAGGGGTTTACCCATATATTTTACATGCTTTTAACTATTTGCTTACAGGAGTTAGGCAATTGGTAAGCATTTCTCATACTCATAATATTTGTTTCCCTTTTCTTACACTTTTCATAATTTTGATCACACTTTTATATAGAGGTTTTTTTTATTAGATTTTAGTTTCTTATCTTAGTTTTTCCGTCTTATATTGTTTAAATTATAATTGCTTTAAAGGTCAAAGTGATAGTTCTTTGCCATTATACTATTTACAAGAAGGTACTCTAACAATTGACCATGCAAATAAATAGAATAATTCAATTTTCAAATAGTTAATCTATTTTGATGACTGTTAAAAAATTTTGATTTTATAATGAATTTTTTTATATTGAAGTAGTTCATTATAAAATTATAATGAATTTATAATGGATTTATAATAAATTTTATTATAAAGAATTTGTAATAAATTTAAATAATGAAAACTATTTATTATAAATATATAGCAAAAATGTGATGGGTAAATTTTTTATTTTTAATTTTAAATTTGTAACAAAAAATTATTATTACAAATATATAAGAGGAATGTAAAGGGTAAATTTTATAATGAATTTGTAATAGATTTTTATTATAAATTTATAATAAAAAAACATTTGTTATAAATATGTGGTGTAAATATGACAGATAACTTTTATGATGAATTTTCAATTGAATTTTATGTTAACGTATAAGTTAATATTAATTATATATATATGAATTTAACAAGTTTTAAATTTATAACTCCTTACTTTGAACCCACGCCACTACAAGAGTACGGATCGTGAGTAAAACTTAAGGATATTGTTCTCTGGGACTAAGACTGGCCAAGTACTAGTTGTTGATTTCCTCGATTATTTAGGCAAAACAATAAGTTAATCATTTATTAAAGTTTATTAAAAGTAACAAACATGCAAATTAACTAAGTTTAATATACATATTATACAATGACTTAGGGTTGAAACCATGCACGAGCAGAAACAACTAATCCATTATCAATCATGTTCAAAATTCATTAAAGCAGTGTTTAAATGTAAAAGTCCTTCATAGTGTTTAAATGTAAAAGTCCTTCTTTTAAAGGATTGATTACCTATTAACCATAAGCTAGCATTTACTTTCATAATTGCTAAGTTACTTTTAATGATTTAGTTCATTTACTACACTTAAGCCTCTAATCAAATTAACTCTTATGTCTAGATAGTTAATCTAATGGTGTTCTTATGTTCATTCAATTTAATTAACTCTTCTTTCAAAGTAATTAACCAACTAGTTAATGTTCAAACTAGTTAAAGGGCCTTTTTAACAAGTACAACACCATAATCAATAATCTCAACACAAGAACATGTAGAATAAAAAATAGATTACTAAATGGAGAAAATAATTATATTCAGAATATAGGTTTCAACCTTATGCTTAGAAAGTTCTAGAGCATAATGAAATTAAAGAGAATGAAAAGTAACAAAATATTAATGAGAAATACAATTATTAATGTCAATTATTAGAAATCAAAATAAAAGTCTTCCTTGCTTCTTAATTACTTTAGAGCTCTTCTTCTTCACTCCTTGTCTCTTTCTTGAACTTGTAGCTCCAAAAGCTTCGCTTAATTTCTCAATGAAAAGCTAAATATAAGAAAGATCAAAAGAAGATTAGAGAAGAATAAACCTAATTAAGTCTCTAGAAGAGAAAAAACCTCCGCCCCATTATGGAATGATAAATCCCTATAAAACCTTTAATTTATGCCTTATGTCACTTGTAAAATTGTTAAGGAAGGAGCATTTTCATATATACCATCATGATCCTTCAAAAATTAATCAAACAGCTTCAATTTGGAGTCAAAATTCATGAGAAATCATGACTAAAAAGTCAACACAAGTTGTATTGAGCTCATATGATGAAATATAATCCAAAACGAGGCTAACAAGAGTTGTGTTACCCTTGACACGACTCATGTTGATTAAATTTTTAAAAATACATGCCAATTTGAGGCCAACGTGAGTCTTATTGACCATGACATGACTTGTACTACTTGAAAACATAAATTTCATGCATAAACCATCCTTCTAATCCTATAAAATATGAGCCAAAGAGTCAACATACATGAATTACATGAGGAATATAGCATATGCCAATGAAACTAACAAATAATGCTCTAACATGCAAAATCCTATAATTAAATGCATAAAATACATGTAATAAGCTACAAGATAAATGAAAAGTGAAGAATGAGAATAATGCATGATTTTTATATGAAAATGCTTATGTTTAAAGGTGAAAACATGAAAACAATGCTTGAAAGGATATTGTAATAAGGGAAAATATAAATTAAAAATATAGTTATCAATTTATAATGAAATTTTCAATATGTTACAAATTTATAATGGAATTTACAATTTTTTTAAAAATTTGTAATGAATTTTAATTTATTAATAATAAATAAAAGTATGTTATAAATTTGAAATATTTTTATCAATTATAAAAATAATTTTTAATTGGAATTACCATAAAATAATCTTAAATTTATTTTATTTTCTATTATATATTGTAATAAATTGTATTTAATACATATAAAAAATGCATCATGTATATAATATATTATCATATATTTATTATTTCATAAATATTTATCTAAAAACAAAAGATGTATAAAATCTTATATATAAATTTATTATTTTATTTATATCTAAAACTGCACACATCTTTCTACAATTTAAATTTGTTAATAATATAATATTTACTGCACATTATATGAAACTAAGATCTAACTATATTTATTTATGCTAATTTTATAAATAACAATAAAATAAATTTCTCTTTATTTTCATATTTTAATAATTAATTTTAAAATTTAGAATAAATATAAATTATTTTATAATTTTAATTTATGAAATTTATAAAATTAAATTATAAAAATATTCTAATAATATAAATGTATAATTCATTTTATTTTAATTTATAATGAGAATAAAATTAATGAAAAATATAATTCTATTTTAATTAATATTTTTATTTTTTTTATAAAGTTGAACTACCACATTTCAAGATAAAAAATTGTAGAATAACATTTAAAATATTTTTTATTTTAGTTAATAATCTTTGAAAAAATTAAAGAAACTTTAAGAGTAAAATTATTAATTATAACAATAAATTATTCTAGTTTAATAAAATTAATCGTATGAACATATTTCTAATTTTTAAAATATTTTAATTAATATTATAAGAGGGAAGGAAAATAAGTAAAATAATGATTTTATCATTCCCTTGAAATTTATTAAAACTAATTTTGATTTTATTTTAATCATTTAATAGTAATAATTTTAATTTATAACAACTACATTCTATTTAAGAATTCTTTTTGAAATCAAATATAAATATGAATTATTTTTATTATCTAAAGTTCAATTGTTTTAAATTAATTTTTATTAATATAAAAATAAATATTTAAATTATTAGTGTTAAGAAAATAAAATTTTATTAAGTAATTCAAATTTATTACAATTAATTTTATTTTATTTTAATAATATAATAGTAATAGTTTTAATTTATAATAACTAATTTTTATAATAAAGTTATATAAAGAAAAATATTAAATATGATTTTTTCAAAAATATAAGATATTAATTAAAATCTTACAATATCTTACATTACTAATGTATAATTTAACTTTTTAAAATCTATATTATAAAAGTCAAGCAAAGTAAATTGATTAAGTATATATTTCAAATTTTTAACAAATATAATAGAAGGAGAGCGAAACAAGTAAAATTATTATTTTATTATTATTTTTAAATTTATTCAAATTAATTTTAATTTTATTTTCATTATCTAATAGAAATAATTTTAATATACAATAACTAATTTTAGAATTCAATTTCAAATCAAATATAAATATAAATACAAATTATTTTTATTATTTAATAGTTTAATTCATTAAAATTAATTTTTATTATAAAATTTTATATAAAGCAACACATAAATAATTAATTTTAAGAAAATAAAATTTTATTAAAAATTTAAAGTTATTAAAATTAATTTAATTTAATTTTAATAATCTAATAGTAATATTTTTAATTTATAATAACTAATTTTTATAATAAGATTATACAAAAAAATATTATTTATAATTTTTTTAAAAATAAAGATTTTAATTAAAGTTACAAATATCTTGTATTGTTAAAATATGATTTAACTTTTTCAAATTGAAGAAACATATTTCTGTTGAATTTTTAACTAATACTAATATTATAAGAGAAATGAGAATAAGTAAAATGATGGTGTTACCAGTTCTTCTAAATTTGTTAAAATTAATTTTAATTATTTGATAGTAATAACTTCTATTTATAACAACTAATTTCTATTTAACAATTCTATTTAAAATAAAATATAAATATGAATTATCTTTATCATCTAATAATTTAAGTCATTAAAATTAATTTTTATTATCATAATTTTATATTAAAAATCTAATAGATTAATGATTATTTTTTTAAGAAAATAGAATTATATTAAAAAAATCTAAATTTATTAAAAATAATTTTATTTTATTTTTGATAATCTAATATTAATAGTTTTAATTTATAATTTATAATAACTTATTTTTATAATAAAATAGCATAAAAAATAAATTTTTTAATTTTTTTAAAAATTTGATATATTTGTTAAAGTTATAACAATATTTCACATTATGAATATATGATTTAGTTTTTCAAACTCATACTATAAAACTCAAGTAAAGCAGATTAATAAAATATAATTTTAAATTATATGTATAATAATAAATTTGTAATATAAATTTGTTAGAGTTAAAATTATGTTTTACAATATAATTTTAAATGATATGTATAATAATAAAATTTTGTATTAGAATATAATTTTATTAATATGAAAATTATGTATTGTAATGAAATTATTAATAGTGTATATAATAATAAAAAATATTATACAAAATAACATAAATAATAAAATTACTAGATACTCTAAATGAACACCTTACCCCCACCATTTAATTCACATATATTTAATTTTAGGCTATTACCCTAATTCAATTCATTAATTATTTGAAATGTGATGATTGCTGTTTTCAAATTCTTTTAACTTTTCCTATCCGCTATAGCAACAATTTAACATAATTGTATATATATCAAATGCATATTATATTTACGAAATTATTAGTTAGAGTGAATGTGAATGAATGCGATAAGAAGCAAGTTGGTTTTAATTAAAAAATGATAAGTAAAAAATCAAAGTAATGCAATAAAGTGTCCTTCTATTTATTACTGAATTACAATTATTAATAATAAATATTAACTACAAGGAAGTTGGTTTTAAAAAATGGGAGACGATAATTTTAAGAAAATATTTTTATTTTAAATAAAAAAGGGAAAAGAGGGATAAAAAGTCCAAAATCTAAAGTTGAGATTCGTCCTGGTAAGTTTCAACGGTTAATATTATGGTACACACCACCAGACCGTAAGCTCAATGCACATTAATATATTAAGACCATTTGCACCATTAGAAATAATAAAATAAATAAAAGTTTAATACCATAATTCAAACATTTTATTCGATAAAACTTAATTATTAATACAAAATTCATTGGGTTGGATTTTGATTTAAGGATTGAGGTTTGTTAATACAAACACAAATACCATTGTGACAAATACAATTAGCACATGGGCATTTGCTCCCAGCGCAATCTGACGCAAGCTTGCATGCCGGAGAAGCATCAAGGTGGTCTTTGTGGATCTCTACACTTCCGTTGACCATTTGCGAACCTGTTTATATACGTAGACACTAATTAGCATTTAAAGGATTTTTAAAAATCATCAATTAACTTTGTATAACAGCTAGAGAGGGGAAACTTTACATGAAATGATAGCCAATAGAGCAACGGCTAGGAAAAGTGGCTTCACGGAAGACTTGATTGCCATTTGTTTTTCTTCTGATTTTAGCAGAAGTGTTATCTATTTGCCACAAACTTGTTGGAGAATGACATTCATTCCAATAGATCATATATTCTTTTATAGTTGAAACTTGCTGTCAATTATAGTAAAAAATCTTTAACAGATTTCCTTTTCCTTGTTGAGATAAAATGTCATCATGATTTTCTAAAATATTTAATGTTTTTTTTTCCTCTTGTATTATATTAGTATTAATTTTAAAAGATTTTACATATTAACAATTTGAGTCACTAATACCAACTATTTCCATTTTTCTAATATTTTGACATTTTTTTTGTTTAATTAAATGCTTACACTTCTAACCTTTTTATATTACTATATTGTTTTAATAATATTTTGATGCTTTACATGTCAATTAAAATTGGTTTTTATCATGCTAACTATAATTTTTTTAAAATATTAAATAATAATAAAAATTTTAAAGTATATTGGTTTGAAATGAAAGGAACGAAATTAAAGAAGTTGGAAAGATAATTAAAAGTTTGATGTTAAGTTTTTAGTGAATTATAATTAAACAGAAATTGTGACCGACTATTTTGTCAGCAATAGATTTTGTGACAAAAAAATATGTAGCTAATTGTTTGCTCCATTGGAATTATCATTTTAATTATTAATTATTATTTTAATTCCTTCATCATCGATCATCAAATGATATCTTTTATTTATAATTTGATATTTTTGTAGTATTTATACTAAAAACACTCAATTGAATATAAATTGTGTTCAAAAAGTTAATTAGAAAAAATTGTTTAAACATCAAAATAAAAAAAACATACAAAAAATGGGGATGCTAAACTAGACATTCATCCAAACGAATCGGAAGTCAAAGAAGACATTGACAAGGATAAAACAAGAATCTTATTAGACTATTGTATAATGAACAGGGTGCAATGAGATCATTTATTTGTGCAAGCCTGCTTAATCGATCTATTGAAATAAAAAAAGTTTATCTATTTCGATGTTTTTAATAAATTAGACCTAAATTATTATTAATAATTAACTATAAATCAATTAATCAGATTTTTAATTATTATTTAAAAATTTCAAAACTGAAAAGTTAATTACTAACCAACCAACAAAATTTCATAATCGTTTTATTCATTGTCAAAAGAAAGTTGATTTCTTTAGGAGCCACAGCGCAATTTGATTTTAATTAAAAGGGTAATCTAATATATCTAATTAACCAGTTGTTTTAATTTGATATATGAATTTTTCAATTTATTTTAAATTTATCCAACTTTAAAATGAAAATCATATCAAGTTTAATAAAGAATCCAACACTTTAATTGAAAACCTACCTTAACCAATTATATTAGAAAAAGGAGATAATATGATTGAAATTCAAAACTCTAATAAAATGATACAAACCCACAGGAGGTTGTAAATGGAGTCATGACTAGATAGTTCCAAAAAAATAATTCAACCAATCCATAACATAAGTATTAGTTAAACCCTTCAGAGATGAGTTTGGATGGTGAAAATCTATTTAGTTTAGAGTCTAATGTTTGTATTTTTACCATATTAAGCAATTAATTATCCTAGACAAACATATGACATTTATAAGCATGAATAAAATCACCTAACATAAGATGATAAAAGTATAGCATGACAACAAATGATAAAGCATAACAACAAATATAAGCAAATGACTTGTAGAAAGGGATAGAAAGGATCAAGGGAATACATATTAAGTGAATAAAAGCATACAAATCATGGGAAAGAAAATAAAATAGAGGCATATTCTATTACAAAAGAGCTTCATCAATATAAAAATCAACATTAAAAGATATCTCCTAAACTCCGACAAGCAAACATAAAAAGTGGAACTTAATTTAATCAATTCAAGCTATAAGTGAGCTTAATTTAACATTATGTAGGTCTTAAGAGGCTTTAAAATGAGTTTTAAATGATTTTTCTGATGAAAATATACTATTTTGGATTTGGTAGAATGGGACATGGATCACATGTGTAGTGATATCTGTCACATGTGATGTAATGTGAAAAGTAATGACATGCACCATACATCACTTAATGTGCACTACATATCATATATTTGTAAAACATATTTTAGGCAAAATACATGATTCAGATCATATAAATATCGTAAGAAAAATTAAAACATTTACAAAATCCTATGGAATCATTATCTAGACTCAATTTACTTTTCCAATTAATCTTAATCATTAAAATTACATTAAAATCAATTTAAATTTCATTTAAATTGAAAATTATGTTGGAATTTTTAGCTAAAATTAAAGAAATTAACCACCAAAAAATAAGAAGAAAGATCCTAAAGTTATTTGACTATCATTTAAAAATTAAATGATATTTAATCTCACTCCAATCATGTTAAATTACAATAAACATCAATTAAATAGCATTTAATTGAAAAAACTGAAGAAAATTAATTTTTTAAGTAAACATTAATCAATTGATCATGATAAATGAATTAGAAGACTCCAAAATCATATAATATCATATAGAGATCAATAAAACATCTAAATTCATACTCATGCCAATTTGCAATAAAACTAAATTAATAATGACATTTAATTTGATAAAAATGATTTTAAAGCAAACATCAAGTAAAACCCATCAATATTTAACAATTTTAGATCATTTACACTATTATGAAGTTATAAATGCTACTAATACCTTTTGTTTAATCGAAGAATTAAGCAAATTTTGAAGTAAAATGAAGATTTCTAGAAAAGGGTTATGATATACACCACATGTCATTGAACATGCACCATAGAACATAATATAATCTGACATGTGCACTATATATAATAATATGTCACATCCTCAATTTTTAGCGCGTATAGTACTAAAGGTTGGAGTGGTGAAAATTATTTCCTATACGATAAAATTAGACGATACTGTAGAATTATGGAAAAATGCACATTTCGAGGTGATATTTTATAAATATATGATAACGATCAAAAATATTTATCGGGATCATGGAATGATGATGAGATGACAGTAGATTAAGTCAAATGCAAAAAATAAGTTTGATAATGTAAAATGTGAAAAATAAGTCAAATGTGAAAAATAAGTTTGATCGATAAAATGCATGTATATCGAGGCATGATAATTTATGTATGCATGGAAATGCATGTAATGGAGGAATTAAGATAAATTATGATTGTATCTAGAGTATGCATAATTTAATAATTATGTATGATTAAGGATCGTATAAATAAATTATACGTATGAAATAAATACGTGTAAATATATGCGCATAAAGACTAATTGATGCTTTAGACATTGAAAATACTTAATATTTTTAAATAGGTATGTCTAAGATGATTTATTTAACATAAGATCAATAATATAGAAAAGAAAGTATAATGGAATTTAGAATTCATTTATGATGTTATAAATGAACAATGATGATGTAAGCATGATGTCATATAAGGCTAATTATGATTTTAATCATATTAAGAATGGAAAATTATGAATTTATAAAATATTAGTGAAAGTATATAATGATATGAAAATATTAGAAAAGATAAAATTAGTAATTTTATTAATGATGTCATAAGAGGGTATGATGATGTCATAAATGGGTTTATTGAATAATGGAGTGTATAAATGAGTATGAATATAAGATATTGAAATAATGATAAAGTACTAAAAGACATGTGATGGAATGAATATGATATAATTTAAATTAGATATGATATAATAAGGAAATAAGAAATAAGAAAATGATTTAATAATATGTATGTAAGATGGAATTTAAATAATATAGATTTGAATATGTGGAAATTAGGAAATTTTATTTTATTTGATATGGGAAGATGGAAAAGTAGAATGAATAAAATATTTGTTATGGGTAATTGAAAAAGAGGTATGGGAAGTTGGAAAAGTTGTATAGAAAGTGGTGATAGTGGATAGAGAGAGAAAAGTAAAATGATATTTTAATTGATTTATGGAGAATATACTGATAAATTAAATATGTATGGATGGTATTTGGTGATGTTAAATTCATATTTATTATGTATGGAGGTATTTCATACATATTTTGAGGGTTTTAAAGGAAGAACATTAAGTTTATACATATAAAAATATGTATTTAAGAGTTATGGAAGGTAAAGATCACATGGAAGAGGGTGTATGAGTCTTATGTTGCACATGCCCTATATCCTACAACACATAAGCTACGGTTTGGGTTATTTGACATAACATAACACCATCTTTATTTCCCTTTCTCATTTTGGCCAAAACTTATGCTTTCCATTCTCCTCTTTCCTTCATTTTTCCTTTTAATCTTTCATGTTATTCCTCTTTATTTCTTAAGGAAAAACTGTACCAAGTGTCTTTATCTTCTTCTTTTCTTTTCTAAACTCAAGCTCAAATCCAATTCTGTATGTATTCTTCAAGTTTGAAATAAGATATCACCATTTTTCCATCTTTCATGAAAAAACCAAAGCATTTTCCATATGTATAACAAAAACTGCAACCTCTTCTTCTTCTTTTCTCTTTGAACTTCAAGATCAAAGCTAGATATAAGAGTATTTGTGAGAGTAGCTGTAAGAGTAGGGCGTCCTGGACGCGGGAGCCCAGCACGCTGTTCGGCGTGAGATGCCGTGGTGCTTGCTCTCAATGGCGTATCCCATTTTATTTTTGAAAAACAATGCTTTTGTAATGTGGAGTCGCCACTTAGTTTGTTTTGTCAATTCAATTGAATGACTAAAAGAAAATTAGGAAATAAAACCCGGGCCTTCCCGTGTTGGAAAGCGGCCTGAATTTCTTCAGAGTTTGGGTTCGGGGTTTCAATTTATTCGTATTCTATCTTATTATGTTCACTTTGTTTAATTTTAAAGAAAGTTCCTAACATGCATTTAGGTTTAAGTTTGTTTAGCATACTTTTCATGGCATACGGCATTCAAAGGGACATACACAAATATGGAAAGCATAAAGAAAGTGTAAAAGAAAGCATAAAAGCAGGAAATAAAGGCAGGAAATAAAATGTGGGCAAATACAACCCACCCCAAATAAAAGAAAGCAAGTAAATAAAAATCTTTTGGGTATTTAATACAACCCAACCAAAAACAAAGCAATAAAGGAACATAAACCCTAAATTGTGAGCCCAAGGCCCAGTTGCACTCTTCGGGATCCAAATGGGCTCGTTTGCAATTAGGGCCTCGGGCCCAACTAATCGTTCATCCGCACAACAACCCTTTCCACCTAGGGTTAACCTAATCCTGTAAAACTCAAATCAAACGCATAAAAGGAAACAAAAGCACATATGGCATAAAAACAAATATGGCAATCAATCAATAAATCATGGAAACATGCCTAAAATATAACAAGGAAAATGCGGAAATCAAGAAAAATCAAATTTGTATGATGATCATACGCGATCGCGTATGATATTGGGAAGATCATACGCGATCGCACATGATGATATGCGATCATGGCAAATGACAAAAATAATTGCATG
>CANYBF010636210.1:0-14953 GCA_948192965.1 Dalechampia spathulata
ACAATAACTAATAATAATAATAATTAATATGTAACTGCTCTTATTATTATTATTATTATTATTATTATTATTATTATTACAAATACTATTAATATAATATAATTTTAAATATTATATTATTATTAATATTAAAATTATTAATCATCTATTTTAAATATTATAGTATTTGTATTGTTAATAATAATAATATTAAGAGTAATTACGTATTAATTATTATTATTAACAATAAAAATACTATTAATATAATATAATTTTAAATATTATATTATTAAAATTATTAACCATCTACTTTATAATTATTAAAATAGTAAAATATAAATTATTATTATTTATAATCTCAATTTCATAAATTATTATAATAAATATAAAATTATAATAATATAATATTTAATATTTAAAATTATATTATATTAGTAGTATTTGTATTAATAATAATAATATTATTATTAGAAGTAGTTACGTATTAATTATTATTATTATTATTATTTGTTATTGTTAAAGCATATGCTGTTTGAGTGGAAAGAAGGAGACTTTGCTGCTGCCAACTTTATACTTTTTTTTTATAATTTTTTTTACTATGTCATTCTATGTGATACACGTGCAAATCCATAAAAAACATCAAATTGAAAATTTATTTTTTCTTGATATTAAAGAAAGAATTTTAAAATTTTTTTACAAATTACCCCAATTTATTTAAGTTTATGATATATGAAATTTTTAAAAAGTTATTTTTGAGCTAAATTTGATAATAAATAAATAAAATTTAAGAAAGCTAAATTTCACTTGACTTAACCTATTTATAATCATAATAAAGATAAAACGATATTAAAAAATACACAAAGAGTATATTTATATATTTAGTTCGATAGCAAAAGATAAAAAAAAAAAAGGAAAAGGAAAATTAGGAAAACATAAAGTTTGAAAGGCATAATAAGGGAAGCCAATCAAGAAAATCGACACAAAAACCCATAGACAATATTATTGAATTGCAATGGCTTTTCAATTTGAGGCACGTGAGATGCATCCTTTATTACTTCCAACTTCACCTTCTTCCCTATTACCCTGCCAACAACAATCAAACAACAACCCACCTGCCATGACTAGATATGTATCGTGCAATAATCTTAATTATTTAATAATTTTTATGAAATTTTTAAAAATATATTAACATATGTTTAAAATGTATAAAATTATGCTCGAGAAGAATAATAGTGTGAATTGATTTTTTTCTCTTTCGAAGCTAAACACTACACTATTAATTTATCTAATACGTTTTAATTACTATCATATTAATCAATTTAATATATTTTTATTAGTTTATCATATAAAATTTTTAATAAAAATTTGAACCCGAAACTTCTTCGAATCAAGTCGAGGAATCAAATAAACATACCATTGAAGTTCGTAGGCCATATCCAATGGGAAAATCTGATCATGAGCTCCCCAAATTAACAACACATCCTTAAATGGCAACACACAATCACAAAGTAAGTACATTGTTAATGCCATCGTAACAAAAAATTCCGAGTTAGGATTCTAAAGGTAAAGTAATTCATATCGAAAAGAATTCATCATTTAGTATTTAAATCGGGTTGTAAGTAATGTATTAGAAAATTAGTATAGAAGGGAATTGGGAATTAAAGGTATTACCTGTTGCAAAGGGGAGATATTTGGTGCTTCTTCACGTCCCAGGACTAATCCCTTCAAGAGTTCCAACTTTTTGCTTCTATTTTCTGTGTATAATTTCTGCACCAACAAGCACACGATTTTTTTAAAAAAAGATTAAATATATTGTGCTTTTCTAAAAAATATTAAATTGATTTTCATCAAAATAATTAATCATAACCAAATTTACATGTAAATAGGATGTAATTAATATTGATCCGCCAGTAGACTATATTATAACAATTAATAAATTCATACTATCTTTATTTTTTATTTGAATTTAATTTTATCAAGTATTAAAGTATTCTGAGATGAATATTTTTTTATTCAAATAATTTTAAGTAATTTTATTCTATAAATAAAATTTAAAATTTTATTTAAAAAGCATATGATGTTTATATATTTCTATCAATTATGAAGGGATTCAGAAGGATGAGATCAAATTCAATTTTTAATTAAAAAATAAAATAATCGATAAATAGATTAAAATACCGAAAATTAACTAAATCAAATCAATTTAATTAATAAATAAAAGAGAAGTTAATTTCATAAACCGAATTAAATCCAACCATATGGATGAGTATGAAAAAGTGGTATTAATATGTAGACAGTTGAAGTAGAGAGCAATTTTAACTAATTTATTGAGAACATGCGGAAGGGAAAGAAGAGAAGTAATGGTCAAGGGGAAAATGTCATTATGTCAGCTGCCAACCAACGGACTTTTACGGCCTTTCCCCTCTTACGGCCTTTCCCCTCTAACTCTAGAGTTTGTATACCTACCAAAGAAACTATTATTATTATTATTATTATTATTATTAAGATGGTTTTATATTCTATAAATACGATAGATTATGCAAGGAAAATCTGGAACAACCAGTCCAGATTTGACAAGTATTATTAATGAAAGCATGACCCTTGTGCATATCAGCCATTCTCTCCACCGACTTTTCGGTTGTTTTTAAAGATGAACACTTCTTGTATGATAAGATATATATATATATATATGTAAGTGGCTTGAAATGCAAAAGCATTTATTAATTAAATCCTTATTAAATTATTGATTGTTGTGAAAAGCCAGCGGAATAATGAATTCAGACATGAAAAGAGGACTTACATGGATGAAATGAGACAAGAAAAAGTCAGGAATGAAGTGAATGAACCTGCCATGGACGGCCAAGCTCATCAGAGTTCTTAAATGGGAAGCCTTTTTTGGCAGCATAAGATCGCCGATGTTCCCCAGCTTAGATTTCCTTATCAACTCTTCGTTGTCACCTTTCTTCATGTTCACGCCGGAGCTTGCTATCACCACCTTCTCTATCCTTTCCGGCCACTTCCTTGCCATGTGATACGCCACTACTCCGCCGTAGCTTGTCCCCATGACAGAGTACTTTTCCACTCCCAACCTTTCAAGTAATTTTCCCACCGATTCTGCCTGGAAAATCTCTGACCTCTCCGATGACTTTGTCGTTGATTCCCCGAAGAATATCAGGTCTGGAACGTATAAATTGAAGTAAGGAGAAAAGAACTGAACCTGTCAAAAGAAAAACAGAAAAACACTTCAGAATATCAACAAAAGTAAGATTTCGATATGAATTCTGAAAAGTGACTGTTGAGAAGCAAGGAAAAGAAAAGGGTGTGAAATGGAGAAAGAAAAGAGACCTGTTTACGCCATTGCCAGAGAGAAACAGGGCCAAAGCCATGGATAAGAAGGAGAGACGGCTTATGATCATGATCGGCGGAGACATTTTTGTTGGGAGCCCAGAAATGGAGGGTGGTGTGGCCGTCAATATCTACAGATTGGCGGGAAAGACCGGAGGATTTGAAACAGAAACGGAGGTAAGAAGAGTAGAGAGAGATGGGAGAGCAGGAAGAAGTAGCCATTGGTGGAAGATTATATGTTTAAGCGGCAATCAGATTGAGAAGAGAAACCATTTCTCTAGAGGAGAAGGTCAAGTTCTTTCTTGATGTTGGTTTTTGGTTCTGATTTCTTTAATTTATAGGGTAAATTTCCTTTTTATGATTTGTTAATTTATAACTAAAAAAATCTACAAGGAGGACATACCATTAATAGCCAAAAATTAAATTATTTAAGAGGTATTAAAATAATTAATCTTGAAAAATAATTGCATCAAAATAATCCTTCTCATCTAGAACAAGAAAAATAATTATAATATGATATAAGTTCATGAATTCATTAATAATATATTGATATATATATTAATTTTTATTAATATTAAATATTTGATATTTAATAAAAATTAATATATAATTATATTATTTGTAGGATATTTAATTCGATGGATGACATATTTAATGTTGTGGATCTCATAAACAGGTCGGTTAGCCTATTAATTTACAACGAACTTAGTTTTCTAGATGACTAAACAATTTTTTAAATATCATAAATTTAATGGAGATTTAATGAATTTAATATGTATTATTTTATATTTAAAGGCTCAAAGATTAATGAGTTAATATTAACTAATAAAATTTGAATATATATTTTATATTTTTATAATTATAACATATAAATAATATATTTAAAATAAATTTTTGATACTTAATTTGTAGATTTATTAATAGTATAAGGTTGTGCTGATAAACACCATCTTTCCAGGGGATTTTTTTAATTTTTTTATTTAATTAAGTGTGAATAAAAATTTTACAAAAATAAGATTGTTTTAATTTATGTTTCTTAATAGTATGAAACAATATAAAATAAATATAAAAAATGGATAAAAATAATTTAAAAGCGGGAGTAGTAATTAGGTGAATGGAAAAGGAAGAAGTGGGATTATGAATTTGATTAGTTTGTGTGGACCCGCAACTACCTAACCAAACCTTTTCAATCCATGCCTACACCATCTAACTCTATTGCTTTTGCCTATTTCATACACAAACATGTAAATAAATAATTTACCTTCATAATCCTTTGATTTACCATTGAAGTTCATGAATTTTGATAAAAATTAATTGGTTAACATACACATACAAATGTAATGTTATATGATATACATAAATATGAAATTCCATACTTTATATCATCTAAATTGTCATTAAATAGAGATCTTGAAATCTTAAGAATGATAATAACAGAAATAATCATAAATACAGACAGAGAGAAAATCAAAAGGAAGAATATAATAAATTTATAATGATTCAATCAAAAAATATCTATATCTACTTACTCAAATTAATCACTTAAGTTTTTACTAATCAATTTAATGATTACAATAATAATGTACACAATAATAAAGTTCTTTAACCCAAAACTAAACTTTAATGTTTTCTCAAGATTCGCATTAAAATCCTTATAATGTACACAATCTTCACTCAAGTTTAATAACCTTTTGAAAAGGATTTACACATCAAGAATTCAAGAAATACATAAATTAAATCATAAATAAATTAAAGATGAAAATTAAAATAATTGATGATTAAATATTCAATTCAAGCAATTGATGATTAAAAATTAAATTTTTACTTTCAATAAGGTTAATTCACATCAATTTAAAGCACTTATAGCTTAAAGAGACATTGAAATATATTAAACATAAAACTACTCATTATTTTCCCTTTTATAATTCAATTAAAAATGCTCTACACAATAAGTATTGAAAGGGTTACACTTATAAGGTATCAAAATGGTATGGTTATATAATATGAGATATAGTGATACCATTCACTTCTACCCAAACTATAAAATATGTTTAGCCTATTATGCCTTGAGCAACAAAATTGATATGACATGACATATAACTTATTATAGAAAGTATTAATTCATCAAAAATTGAAACTTTATTTTTTCATTTCAAATGTAATTGAATTAAATTTCTTTAATTTAAAATATTTAAAACATATTATTAAGAACATAAATATATGTGAGTGGATTCCCAACTCACTTTGGGACCACCTTTTTTTGTTTAATATTTTACTTGCCTCTTTTGTTGACCTTGTGTGTGTGTAAGAAAATAAAAAGAAGAGTGAGTGGGTGTGTGTGGTCAGAGGAGAGGAAAAATCAAAAAGACTAAAAGAAAAAAAAGGGAGAGTTTGGCAGAGAGTCTCTGCCGAGAGGGAAGAGAGAAAATTTAATGTGAGGTTTGATCTTTGCAACCTTAATCGGATGGCGATTTCTTACCTGATCGGGATGATTTTCTGATATGTTGTTCCCGACTTCGAGCTTTTCAACTTGAACGGAGCTGATAGTTCAAAGGTTCCTCGATTTTGGTGAGATTGACACTTTTCTTTGTTGCTATTATTGATTATTTGATTCGTCAATTGAGTTGATTATTGTGTTGATTTGTTGTATACCTCTAGTTGAGCTAGAGATAAACATGTTGATCCCATTATTTCAATTATAGTGGAAGTTTGAAGTGGCTACAGTCCCGTGGTTTTTCCCGTTTCGGGTTTTCCACGTAAAAATTGCTGGTGTTGATTTTGTGATTGTTTGTTTGGCTAATTGCGTATTTTGATATCGTTGATTGGTTTGATTGGTTGATTGGTATTTTGATTGCATGAAGAGGGAAAAAGATTAGTGATTGTGATTGTGATTTTATTACATTGCCGGTGTTTTTCTCAACAATATAGTTTATAAAGATTAAAGATCCTAAGGTTCAACATACCTTAACATGTTCACATTTTTCTTTTCTAAGTATAATTGATTAATTTCTCTTTTCTAAGTGTAATTGATTAATTTCTAATTATTATGATTGTGAAAAATTTGGAGTTGATAGTTATGTATTAGAGAAAAATGAGTTAATTGTTAGTTTAAGTATTAATAGATTCTCTTGAACATGTTTATTGGTTAATGTCATAGATTAGAAAAATTATCAAAAATTGATCAAATTGATTAAAGTGAGTCAAATTTTTATTTCAATTTGATTTTATGGTTTTTAATTCGATTTTCTAATACGATGAAAATTGGCTGTTTTAATTGGATTTTTATGAAAGAAAATCAAATAAAATTGAACCACGTTAAATTTTTTGAATTAAAAAATTGCTAAACCTAGAATTCAAACTTAGGATCTTGAAAAAAGGAAAGAACACCTTAACCATTGGATTAAAGTTTTAGGGTCTATTTGGTAAAACTATTTATAAGAGCTCATAGTTGATATGTTAGCTAATAATTGTTAATTGGTAGCTGATTAATTAAAGTGTTCAATAAATTTATATGTTATTGTTGCTTTAAATATATAAAATGATAATTAAAGCTATATTTTTTTGTTTGATTAAAAGTTTATCATATAACAAACATTGAGCTTATTAATAAATTAAAATTAATTAATATAATAAGATTAAATAATAATTTGATTTTATTAATTATGTAATAAGGTAAATAGTTATTTAGTGACAAAAGTAATCTATGATAGAATTTTTAAAAAAACTAAAAATAAGTATTTATAAAAAAAAATAAATATATAGTCAACATAATTAATATAATAATTAAAAAAGTATTTATGTAATTTTTAAACAACTGTTTTTAAAAAGTTGGACTTTGATAACTGTTGCTAACAATTATTAATTTACCTAAAATCAACTAAGCTCTATACTTACAGAAACAGATAAGTAATTGTTATGAACTCAAAAAGCTAACTAATTACCTTAAACAGCAACCCAAACACCTCTTAATTTTATTTATTTGCCAACAAATTTGTATATAATATTCATATTATTTACATGTCAATAATGGGATTTTAATGGGAAAGATATTTAATTCTAAAATTTTTATGAAAAACCACATAAATCATATGTATGAAAAACCCAAAACAACCAAAAGAAATTCAATAATAAAATCACCATTATATATAACAAAAAAAACTCATAAAATTCAATAAATAAATATGATATATATATATATATATATATATTCAATAAAATTTCAAAATAATTATAATTATATATTAACTATAAAAGCTTAAAGTAATCAATTAAGTAAAAATAAAATCATTAAATAAATCAATTTTCACTTAAAGTTTAGGCCAAATGACTTTTAGGGTCAACTTAGCCCTCACCTTTTAGATCATAGCTAAGTACATACAACTCGGTACTTTCTTCCTAAAGGGGCAAATAAAATAAAATAAAAATTCTATCAAATAAATATGTTTAAAATTTTAATATTATAAATTAATTCCACATATATAAACTAAAATTTACGTTTCTTTTTCTTGAGCATGAGGATCACACTCAAAGTTTTTGGGTGTATTTGAATCAAAAGGTGTGAGGTGTGGACTGATTTGGCCTAAACGATAAATCATGGGCTGATATGAACTTTGGGTGAAAATTTAAGGAGGAAATTGGACCTTCATGCATTTTTATATGAAAGGAAGAATTGCATGGTGAGGAGGATTTCACATGGGAAGAACTGTGTGGTGGGTGAAAGAAGATGCTAAAATGCAGTACAAACACTATAGAGAGAGAGAGTGTGTGTGGTTAGGTATGAGTTATTGTACGGTACAACCGTAACCTGCTAACAAAGTTCTGCTGTACAAATACTACAATAAAGAATTTTGATATGAAATTAATCAGTTTGATGAAATGTTGAAAAAAAATATATATGATTCAGTTATGAAACAATTAATGATTCATATCATATAGAACTTATGAACCTTTTAAATATTTATGACATGATTAATAAATTCAGTCACATTTATATTTTGTATTATATTGATTTATTTATTTTACATCAATCATATAACATGTATATAAACAAATCAAACATATATATTATTAATTCAAATAATCATCCTCACTCTTACTGTTTATGAAAGTTAAAAATATTTTAAAAGACTATATCATACACAATTAAATCATCTCCCTTGTGGGATGGATCTGAGTTTTGTAATCATAATACTAGTAAAGTACGAGACTCTTATATACTTGATGATGATACATGATCATCATAAATAGCCAAACATGAATTCGCTTGACTATGCTATTCGTTCATTGCTAATCGAAGTATCATAATGATCATCGAAGATCGGATTTGAACGATCAGGTTGTTGGGATCCACTCATATTCAGATATGGGTAAGGAATGGATTCATCAACTTTGAATAAGAGATTATGGTGCTATGAGTGCGATGCGTTTAAGCGTTCACATAATGTCCTGCTTTTATGAAAAGATGGACGAAATATACCAGCAAACAGCTGGGCTTAACAAGCCACTTTCATGCCCACTTGAGCCGAAAAAAGATAGTTCCATCACATCACCCTACAACAAAACGGCTTATATCCGTATAGGACAAACCACTGCTGTTCAGAAAAGATCAAAGATGATGGGACAATTAGATAATATCATTCAAGTTAAATAATTCAGGTTTCAGTCATTAATTAATTCAGTTATAAATAAGCTCTCTCGTTTTTGTTATGATTTTTTAAGCTTTAATTATAAAGTTTTCACTATTTTAATTTTCTACTTGCATTTAACATGAATTCAAGGTTATTATGAATCTTTGTAACAAAAATTTAAATTTAATAATTATAATATGATGAGTTTAATATCGTATATAAACAAGTAAATAAATACATCATTAGATGAGTATTCGAGTGATTCGAATCGAATTAAATTGAATTTTTTTAATTTAAAAATTAATAAATTAAATTTAAGAGGAATATTCAAGATGGAATGAAAAGATAAATTTCAGAAATTAAAAATATTTGATTTAATTGCTAAAATTAGAAATTTTAAATTAGAGAGATCTTAAACGGGGCACAATCAAATGGGACCCACGTTATTCAGGAAAATATATGGCTAGCTAACATATATATCATGTACGTTATGGGCCCCGACCATCATGGCCTTGTGCTCCTCATACCAACCCGGATCTTTTCTTTTTACCTTTTACCCGCTATTATATATTTCCAATAAATAAATTTTAAAAAATTATAATATAAATTTATAAATAAAATTATTATCGATTTTCTCTTTCCTCAACCCAAATGGAATAAATCTCAATTTTCTAACCAAATAATCCTTTTTTGAAAAAACAATGAAAATTTAATATGAAATCGAATTTAATTAGTCATTTATTATTAAATTGAGCTTCATTTTAAGAGTTCTCATAATTATACGTTTAGCATATTAATTAATGGATCCTCCAATATAAATTAAGTTAATAAATAAAAATAAAATATCACTAAGACTTATAGCTAAAGTCAAATAATATTAAAAGGAATATTATGTCAATTGGAGGAGTGCTTATTTATCTATAAACTAGGCTAAAGGCTTAATGTGTGGCAGTGATTGCATTTATTTATTTATTAATTAATGACTTATTTAAGCGGTAAGAGACGATTAGCAACATTAATCATATTCATCGATTGAAAATCTAAACAAGTAATTAACCTGATTAAACCATTATGAAGAGGATGCCGATGAGGAGGGAAATACCGATCCTTTCTTCTTCCTCGGCGATTCTAAACTTCTTTGAAGTAAATCTTTGACTGCGACGATCAAATTTGCCGAAGGAGTCGACGATTTGAATTGTTGACAGAATTTCATGTGAAGCTCTACTGCTTCTAATATACTAATGTCCTTCCGTGATCTAAACCTCTCTTCTTTAACCGCTTCGCTGCATAATCCGCAAATCCAACGGCCACCGAATCTCTCTCGGACACGTGTGATGTACGCCTCTGTGCACTCCTCCGTCAAACCGCAGCACTCGCATTTAGCAGACTGAATCTTCTCCAGAGACGCAGGAGACGGAGTGGTTTGCTTCGTAACAGACATGTCAGACATATTCTGATAATCAATAACAGCAAAAAAAAAAAAAGAAACTGAAAAAGAAACACGAATATAAATCAAATTCGAGCTAAAAAAAGGATTAAATTATTGATTTATCTCTCCTTTTCCCACTCGATTTCTTGAAATTTCTCTACTATTTCTTCTACTTGTCGTGCAATTATGAGGAATATTTGCATTATGTGGATGAAACTACTGAAACAGAAAAAAAATATATAGAAGCTGAAACTGCTTCTAATGATTAGGAAAAGAATATCTCAATTGCATAAGAGTTATACTTTGTGTAGAAAACTGGTTTTATATCTGCAGCTCGGAGAAGGAGACGTTGCAGAGTAGGGAACTGGAGAACTTAAGTTTGGTTAAATAAATTTCGTGCCCACAATACTTTTACTGCATGTACAATTTAACCCCAATCCTTTTTGCTTATTTTGCCCATTTATTATTTATTATTTTCTTTTATCATAAATTTTTAAAATATTGTTTATGATTGTAATAATTAGTATGTCAAATATATTACACTTAACTTTGTTTAATAAAATGTGTATTTACATCATTAGTTTAATTTAAATGAAAAATATTATTTATTTTAAATTCATCAAAATTATAATTAAATAACATAAATATTTATATATGCTTCATATATTATAAGATTGAGATATATATATTTTTGATATTAATTAATTTTAAAATAATCGATAATGATTAAAATTTTATAAATGATTTTAAAAGGATAAAAGTATAATTTTTTGATGAAAATAGTTATTGAAAAGGTTAATTATTAAAGTTTCGTTTGGGAATTTTATTATTGAAGAAAAGAAAATAATGAAGTAAAATAAGTTTATTTTTTTTCTTTAATTTTACCTCCATATGTTTGGAAAAAAAGGAAGAAAAATAAGATCAAAAATAATTATTTGAATGTAATTACAATTTTATATTTAAAAAATTAAAAAAAATATGAATAAAAATGTAATTTTCATGAATAATAAAATTTTCTTTCCATTTCTTCTTCATAGGAGAAACTCAACATGAAGGAAAATAAAATTTTTTTTCTTTCCTTCTTATATTTTCCTTTGTTTTACATACTTTTTATTTTTATTTGTCCTCTTTATTTTCCTTTCATCCTTATTTTCCTAAGGCTAATAATTATACAGATCCTCATACAATAAAATAAATTAAATCATAATTAAATATTATAAGTTATTGATATATATTTAACATATTATATACTAATTGATTTCAGGAAAAAAAATCAATAAAATTAAAAAATTATACAAATACAATTTTAGATTTTTGACTTTGTCATTTTTAGTATATAAATGCTTCTTAAAATTTCATCTATGGAATGGAAATATAATTTTGGAAAGAACTATGAACCAAAAGTGGACTTTATGAACAATAACCTAACCTATAGGTATAATCCTACAATGGTAAATTTATGATAAATAAGTTGGCTTGAATAGAGACATTATCATTGCTAACTCCATTATATTTGTTTGATATATATATATATATATATATATATATATCCATCAATAAAAAAGGAATAAAATTATTTTTTAATAAAGTATAAGTTAAATTAAGCATAATTGCACCATATTAAAATTTATCTTTTGTACCCTCTTACCTTTTAAATATATCTTTTATCATTGCGCAATTGAAAGTTCAAATTAATTAAATTTAAGAATCCATTCACATTTGGGGAAAGACAAATCCTTTCGCAAGTAGTTGCATAATTGAGATTGGAAAAACAATTATTAGTTTGATTTGACATAAAAAAAAAAAAAAAGGAAAATGAAAAGTGGACTTAATTGAAAAGAAAAAGTATAGAAGGGGCCAAATTGTATATTTGATTGAAAATAAGTATCGAATGCATGATTACCCTGCTCAAATGATTGGCATTTCGCAATTAACGTTTGATCTCATCCACGTCAGCGTTTTATTCCTCTACTGTGTTGTCCACTGTAAGCCTTAGTTTTCTTACCATGTCAACCCATTGATCTCACTCATCATTAGACAATTGAACGCTACCAGAGCAAACGAAATTTAAGTTATAAGGAGCACGGGTGTACATGATTGCAACTTATAATATACAATTTAAACACGACTTCTATCTGCCAGCTGTTTACGATGAACTCCGTCAACGTGACTTCTCCCTCGCGTGTACATCTCTCTATATTTAGTTTCTTAGTTTTTTTTTAAAAAACATACATCTGAATATTAAATTATTATAAAAATTTAATTTTTATAAATATTAAAAATGTCATTTTATCTAATAAAATTTAATATTTAATTAAAAATTAAATTATTATCTCCTTAAAATATTTTGTTTTAAAAATCAAAATTTAAAAAATAAATAATTAAATTAGGAAAATCTCCTTAAAATTCTTTAGTTTAAAAATTAAAAATCACATATTAAAAATATTAATCAACATATATAATTTCAAAATGTTAAACCAAAAGATTTTAATTTTTAAAGACATAAAATTATTTTTAAATTTTATTTTAATAATTTTGAATTTTCAAATTGGTCAATTTTGTTTATAATATGGAGGCTATAAAATTGATAAATCTAAATTTGATGTATTTTTTTTTTACATATTTTAAAGAAATTATAGATGTAAGATTTTTATTTGTAAAGAATTATTTATGATATGAAAAGGGTAATTTAATAAATATTATTAATTTTAATAATATTAAAATTATTTTGATAGTTTACTCTGTAAATTTCGAATTTGAATTTTAAAAAAAAAGTTTAATGAAACATAATGTTTATAATGATTTTTTATTTTTTTATAATAATTCAATAATCAGGAGAAAAAAAAAATGAAGGGAGGGAAAGAGAAGAGAAGTCGGTGCATGGGAGTGAGAGTGGGAAATGCATGGTAATGATGACTTGTCTTTTTCGATGATGTAAAAGTGGAGTCAGACACAGGTCTAATTTTGGTGGCTTCAATATTTTTTTTATAATTATTTCTTTTAAGGAAAATGTTTTTGGAATCTAATTCAAATTCATCGGAATGTTCTCGAGATTTTATTCTCCTTCTTTCTTTTTTCTTTTTTAATTTCCTTTCTCCATAAGATAATACTTTTTAATTTAAATAATATCTAATATATATGATGTTAAAAGAATTTAATTAATGGAGAAATTCTTAAATGGTTCAATTCATCATACAAGATTATAAAATTGCTAATATAATGATGATATATATAAATTTTTATTAAATAAATACGATACATAATTCTAATACTTAATTTAATATAAATTATAAGAAAATAATGATAAAATATATGTATATATATAAATAATAAAAAATAATATCATATATAAATATATTATATCTAATTCTTATTGAATTAAAAGTTCACAAGGTAAAATTTTATTTTTCAGTTATATTCTATGAATTTAAAAATTTTTGAGATTGTATTTTGGTTAATTTAGGAAATGAAATCTCTATTGATCAGGAGAATTTTATCATTCTTTTAAAAATCTTATTTTAATTGAATTTGAATTTATTTATTTAATTATTTAATTATTTTTAAAATATCATCCCTCATAATTATGACAAATATATATATATATATATATATATATATATATATATAATTCCGACATATAAAATAGAAATTAGGAAAAAATAAAATTTTTGATTAATTATTTAAAAAGAATGTTATAATGATATATGTAATTTGTAAGGATGATAATAATTTTTTTATCTATAAATCAAAGAATTGAATAAAAACTAAGTGTTGTTAAGATTGTTGTACAAAATTTAAAAGTGAATTAATAGTTTTGATTTTATTGAAAATAATTGTAATTTATTCAATTATTTTTCTTTAACATTTAATTAAAAATTAATAGAGATAAATAGGAAGGAAAAGTAAAAAAAAAAGAGAAAATTATAAGGACAAAATTTAAAAAATTAAAACCATGTTGGTTTTATAAAATGAAATTTAAAAATACTTATAATCATATACATATTAAAAATAGGAGGGAGAAGTGAAAATACAAGTCTTCCCTTCCTCTTTCAATTTTAATATTTCAAAGATAAATATTATTTTTTAAAATTCACATGAAGATAAATATTACTTTTTTAATTTTAATTGAATCATAAATATTACTTTTAAAAATTTAAAAATTTATAAAAATAGATATAAAGATTAATTTAATAAATAAAAATAATAAAATAAATTTTTGTTTAATATAAATTAGTATAAAAAATAAATTTATTAATTGTAATTAGTGTGTTATTTTATATTTTTATTAAAAAATTTTAATTTCAATATTACTTTTTAAAACTTATCAAAAATAAATATAAAAATGAATTTAATAAATATAAATAATAAAATAAATTTTTATTTAATTTAAATTAGTGAATAAAATAAATTTATTAATTATGATTAGTATATTATTATATTATATTATATTTTATGTAATTATCTTATTAAATTTAAAAATGGATAGCTTAAAATTAATTAACATAATATTATATTATATTATATTTATTAAATTTAAAAAATGAATGTCTTAATATTAATTAGCATAATATTA